>JBBIGA010118317.1:0-28034 GCA_037576975.1 Alestes dentex | reverse complement strand
ACGAATGTATGCGGACACACACACACACACACACACACACACACACACACACACACGTACACACACACACGCGCACACACACACACAAAACTTATTGTGTGACTATGATCCATAGCAAATACTGTCTACACACATTATTTGATGCATAATCATAATAACAGTCTAATAATAATAATAATAATAATAATAATAATAATAATAATAAAAATAATAATAATAATAATAATAATAATAATACTTGTTATAATAACATACTACTACTACTACTACTACTAACAACAACAACAACAACAACAACAACAATAATAATAATAATAATAAGAAGAAGAAGAAGAAGAAGAAGAAGAAGAAGACGAGGAAGACATGGGTTAGATTCATTTAGAGTGCTCAGGTGTTGAGTATTCATGGGTTGATTCATCCAGAGTAAATATCAGCTGGACTAATTCAGAATAGTCATCGGTTGAGTCACACATAGAGGCTACTGGTTACATTAATTCAGAGTGAGCAAAATGAAAACCAGAAAAAGTGCAGACTGAAACCTGTCAATACAAAATCTAAAGACAAACACACTCAACACTTCTACTCAAAGAGGTTACATTTAAGACATTTAGCAGACACTCATAAGTGTAAGTATTTTTCACAATTAAGAAACAGTGAAGATAAAAGGAAAGAAATGTTAAGCAAATCAAAATTGTTATACTTTTGATTCTTCACTCCAGCCCTTTCAAAGCAGGTTTACAAACTCTTAGCTTGACATCCTCTGAAGCAGCTTCATGGAGATGCATTGAACAATTTTTCAACACATTTAGTCAGGTGTGGTTTTACTCATAATCTTCTTTGATCTTCCTGTGACTACGTTCGGGTGATGACCTCATGCGGCTTTACAATAAGGCCATTCTGTACAATCTCCAGGGCTTTGGAACTGTTCAAGAAAGAGGTACTTTGAGGATAAATGTAACAAGAGGACTCCTATGAGGCTGGCAAGGTTCAAGATCATAAATGAGATCATTCCATTCAGCACGACACTTTTAATCCTGCATGCTGTACTACACTCCAAATTTGGAGAATCACTTTGACCAGGGCTTCAAATCTCTGCCAAATGGATGCACTGCTGGTGAATCCTTCTACATAATTCTGGTGACCTCAATTCTATCTATTTCTCTAGGTCTCTGAGTCCCTGTGAATGAGAACCATGTAGAAGTTAGAGCAGCCACGCCCAAACAGAGTCTCAGAGTAAGCACATCCTGTTTACAGTAGCAGCGACTTGGATAATGAGTCCATTTATAGTCATGCATGTGCAGACTCCTGCTGGGTCTTCATAGATAGATGATGTGCATTAGGCTGCCTGTGGTAAGAAAAGAGGACTTTCCATTGAGCCAGATGAGGAATTGCCCATTCGAAAGTGGGGCAGACAGTCTGTGGATGAGTGACTCTATATGTGTGTACCCACCTACTTGTTCTCCAGGGCTGTTCTAACTCAAGCCGTTTGAGAGTAAACTTTGAAATTCTGATGAAATTCAACAGTGTTAAGGTTTATATTTATGGCAATTAGGATTAGATTTAGGATTACCTTTAGGTTTTGGGTTGAGGATAAGAATGGGTAAAAGTGAGATGATATTTCCTCACCAGAATAAGATTTTTTCCCAGTTGTGGTATGATGTGTTTGCAAAGCACATAGTAGTGAGAAAACATGTATTACAAAAATAATTGAAAACAAGATAAAATTGTGAATTGTGTCAAACTAATAAAGCTGTGGGACAAAAAGCTTCACTACAAAATACCGCATACTATGACAAATAACACACTAAACACTAGTTTTAGGTTAGAGTGCCCCTTTAATGTAAAGTTGAGATGAGTGTTATGGTTTGGGTTTTGTTGAATTGAATTTAGTACATATTTAGTTCGATATTAGTTAAAGCAAAGCTAAAACCACAGTGTTTTGCACTATTTACTCTTTACCCCAAGAGAAACTATCAGCTAAGGCATGTTTGGTTTCTGTAGTTTGCTTCTGTAGTTTTGCACTGCAGCTACTGACAAGGATACAAGGCTAAAGTCGTGACATTATAATCCATTGATGGGCATCATGCAGTTTCCTACAGTCTTTCATGTGTGGTTTCTAGTAGTAAATGCATATTCTCAGTGATGGCTGGCCATAATATCAGATGGGAGGGCTAAAAACAGAAACACTTATCAGCTCTTCTGAAAAACTGTTGCATTACACTTGAGATTCAAGAATTAACATGTCTTTGTCACATACACAGTTATACACAGTAACCTTGAACCCTGAATGTCTATATTGTGTTTATTACAGTGTAATAAATATAAAATAGAAAATAGAAACAATGGCTAAATATCAAACAGCTCTGTTTTTCCTCTGTAAATCATGAAATTTTTGTGTTACATTAAAATTAGGTTTAATTTTTGGAATTGACCTAGTTTTCCTTGCTGTTTTGGCTGATTTATTTCTAGCCCAAGCTGTAAATTGACATAACCCATCTGTGATTCAGTGGCAAATCCACTGAGACACATTACACATAGTAAAATGTCTTTCAGATTTGTTCTCCATTTTAGTCCCCTGATGTCAGGTTCTAAAACCTGATTGGTCATGCTTGAAGCTACTACACTATACTGTATAAATACATGATTATGAACTTTTAAATTTTATTCCACTGAGAGTCAGATACAGACAAACTGCATCATTGCGTGGCAGGGTTTTCTTTTGTGTCCTGTATTTATCCTGTTCTTCTAAGAGTGCAGTAGTGCCAATGACAAATTAGGTAAACACAAAATGATATACATTTTAAACATCAGTGTTCTTTGGGGTCAGTTTGACTCCAGCCTGTTTTATCTTCATATAAAAATACATGAAACATTTTTACACACATTTGTTTTGGTTGTGTTGGATGATACTGAGGTCACTGTAATATGCAATTTTCAAAAGTTATAAGGCCCATGACTGAACATAATCAGAGCTGTAGGAATATGAGAACTACTGTTAGGTCACATGACATTAGGGAGAAAATATTTTCTACCAGAACTTTAATATTTCCTGCCATTGGGGCTTTAATACATGGATTGAAAAAAAAATGCACAATTTAGGTAATTAAAAAAGAAACAAAGTACTTCATACATAAATGTGGGTATCAATTTTAATTTCAAAGGCATTAGTAAATTTGAACGTGGGGTTGAAGCATATACAAAGCATCTGCAGTGGACCATTCTTGAGAAGTGTCCTCAAGTAGTTATTTATTCCTGTTTCCAGCAAAATACATCTGTCTTTGGCTTCATGTGCTCTTATGCATCAGCGTGCATCTCTTTGTGCCTGGTCCAAATCGGGCCAGCGCTTTCTTGGATGAGGCACGGAGAGGACGTGCGTTGTGAAGTGTGAGCCCAAGAAAGACGCAGGTGTGTGTGTATGAGAGTAATCAAACCTCCATTCCCTGTCTGACAGCTCTTTTACTCTGCCTAGATGAGGCCTGCTGCTTCCAGCGAGACGATATATTTCCCAGGCGAACTGGCCGGGGTCAGTTTCAAAATAGTCACAGCTACAGAACGATAAGCAGAGAAGAGAACCTCTTTCATCTCTCACTCCAGAAGAAAAAATTGATTAATTTAACAGAGTATGACTTCTATACCGTGGATGGCAGGTGCTGCCAATTACATTGAATTTTAACCAACTTTTTTTAGCCTTAACCAAATCTGCTATTGGTTCATTTTTCAGTCCACACATTCAAATAATGTTAAAATTTCCTAACTGTCTTATCATCACTTTGTATGAAGAGTCCCTAATATCTGGGTGGCAACAACAGTGTAACTGCTGATGTTTTCACTGTTACAGATGGTATCCTAATGTCATTATATCAGGGAAGTTGATAAACATGTAATCACATAAACTCCACAGCTGTAATCGAGCTGTAACAATGAATACATCATTGGCTATTGCATTGTAGTGTGTATTGTTAAAATGTTCTTACAATTATTTGAGACAATTTAAAGAATGACCGATTTCATTAGTTGGTGATTTGCCAGTCTAAAGGAATGAACCTGGCACAAATGTTTTCATTTACCCCATATGTACAGAACTGCACAACAGTCTTGGTGCACCCTTCATTTCTTCATATTTTGTGTCCATAGATCTAGACCTTTTTTATTTTTAAATCTAGTCTTAAGGAACAGTTCCCTAGGCTACCTGAATGACTTTTAAAGACTCACATTTTCAGTCCAGTCCCTGAACCTGACCAATTTCAGAGGAATGTTTTTTGTTTGTAACGTCATACAGTGACCTACATATAAATATGTCCAGATAATCCAGATGATCAGGCTGGTGATCAGTATACTGGTGGTGCTGAGTCCTGAATGATTGGAACTCCTTTTTCTAGGCACCTAGTATTTTAGGCCTTTTGCAGCCTGCCACAGTAAAACATTTGTTCCCATTCCTTTAATAGAATCTACTCAATATGCCAAGGGTAAAATGGTTTAACAGGGTTCAAACAGTATTTTTGCACCAACAAGGTGATTTAAAGCAAAATATAAAGAAATTAGGGGTGGCTCAAGACTTTTGCATTGTCTTGTTAAAAGATGAAATATTTTTTTCCCTTAAAGGGGACATATCATGCAAAACTCACTTCTTGCATACTTTTGTGTTTCCATTTGGGTCTCTACTGCTCCTATAAACACTCCAAGCATGAAAAAAAAACATCCATCTGTTTTCTGTGAGTCAATTGAAAGATTTTAGT
The DNA here is from genome assembly GCA_037576975.1 of Alestes dentex. Taxonomy (NCBI): domain Eukaryota; kingdom Metazoa; phylum Chordata; class Actinopteri; order Characiformes; family Alestidae; genus Alestes; species Alestes dentex. The sequence goes on along the minus strand of JBBIGA010118317.1, from coordinate 23,298 downwards.
GTCAGGAATCAAATGTTTCTATGAAGCATTTTGACGGCTCCCTTATTCTGAGTCAGGATGAGGAAATTTGCATAGAACCACCCCTCACCTGTCGAGCCCCCACCCACTAGTTTAGTTGAACTATTTTTGTCTGTTGGTTTTACGAGCACGCATAAGACACCGAGCGCTACGGCTACAGGCAAAGGCAAGTCACTCATGAAGCGTTGTGTTTTTGGCTGCAAAGAACAACACAAATCTGAACCTATAGGGCTGGATAGTGCCTTTGTTTTTTGCCATTTTCATGTTTGTTAAACGCACATAAGCATGGGATGGGAGGGGCGTGGCCAGCAACAGCTGATTTGCATAAAAGTGACAGAGCCCTTAAACGGCTCATTTTGAAAGAGACTGAAACTGTCAGGAATAGAGCTGGTGAGATATCTTTATGTGAGAGTGATTTTGTGCAGAGAACTTCATGAACATGTTTTGTATAGCCCATAGACCTATTATAACTAAAGTGAGTTTTGCATAATATGTCCCCTTTCAAGATTTCAGAAAGGGTGCATTGGGTTTGATTCCTGTTACTGATGCTGTAGATGATTATGTAGCTTTCACATTCAAGCCACAGTAGCAGAAACAGACTGCATGCATTTGATTTATTTGTAATGAACTGCATTTGAATTACATAACAATATGACAGTAATGACTCTCAGTTTGACCTCCACGATGCTGTGAGTAAAGCAGCCCTTTTATTTACTGAGCTGCTTGCATAAAAAGATGAAGGCCTTACTTTCCACAGTGGTAAGCCCCTGACAATAAAGAAAGAAAGAAAGAAAGAAATCTTGAATAGAAACCACTTACACTTTCTTAGGTGGGAAATTATACACAAGGCTTGGCCTTGGACTGCCCTGCACACCAAGGTCACTGGCACATGTTGTGAGAGAACAATTCCAAATGACAAATCTCTCTGTGAAAATGAGGCGGTCCAAACAGTTCTGCAATGGCAGTAGTAATCGGATTTACTTTCATTCCACGCTGCTGCTGAACCTGCTGCTAAATCACAACGAGGTTGGTCTGCTTGAAACTGGAGGCCCAGCTGGATGGCTAAGCGTTGTGTGAGACTTGGGAACTGCAGCGTGTAAATGGGGCTCCATCCCTTGGGTAATGCTGACACCCCCCCCACCACCACCTTCCAAGAGCTTCTTAAAGAGCTTTATGGGCTTACCATGAGCATCCGCCCACTGGGGGCTCTACTGAACAACCTGGGAGAAGAAGTGAGGATGAGGAAGAACCAGAGGGAAAAGCAGGTGAACGCCAGAGAAGAAGAATCAAGAATGAAAAAGATGATTACCAAAAAAGTCATATTTTCCTGGAGGATTTGCTATACATTTAAATAGCAGCATCATTATGTAGTGACTTAATTGTTACTTGTAGTTATTTTAATGTAGTAACAGATTCTGACATTTCAGTGTTGAAAAATGTGGCAAATATGCAAATACCATCAACTGCTCGATATGTGCTTACCATAATTAAATAGGCCCTTATAGCCACGTGTGAACACACCCCAGCACATAATGTGAACAATGGGAAATTCTTTCTCTGCATTTAACCCATTCACCAAGTGAAGCAGGGGGCTGCCACCAATTGGGGGGGGGAGTGTATGGGGAAAGTACATTGCACAAGGGTACCTCAGTGATGACACTCGCAGTGCTGGGATTTGAACCCGCAACCGGCTAACCACTAGGTCACCAGCTGCCCCTATGATGTAAACCTAGTCATTCAGAGTCAAATGTGCTATTCTGGAAAAACAAGTCAGAAATGTTCACAATGGTGGTGATAGAAACCAGACATCCAAAATGTTTTATTGCCTCTAAACACTACATCACAGATACTTATTATACAATCATGAGTACACTGTCTGACGCCTGAGACAATAGTTTTGACACACACTTTTGTCCTAAAATATTTTTCAACTCAAGGTGAAGAGAAATATCTTATTATTTTCAGATTTACCACTACCTGTTTAATTTCTTACCAATTAATTATGCAATAAGAATCATTCAGTAAAATTTATGGAATTTCACCTCTAAAGTAAATTGTAAAAAAAAAAGGTATTTCAAGGCTTATTAGGTTATTAGTGAGCCTATGTGGGTTAATGTTATCATTTTGTGCAATATCTTATTACATGCTTATGGTCTTACCATGTGCAATATCACTACTTATATCACTGTTTCTGGTCTACTACTGATTTCTATTACATTGAATCACAGACTCCTAACCACTATTTGTGTTACTAGTAATTCAATTCTCTTTAAGTTATGGTCTTTATACACAGCATTTGTGTATAAAATATAATGTATTTCATATTGAGTATTTGAGGTTTAATTGGATTTATTTTGACTTTATATTTTATATTGTTCTTGTCTCTGATGGTCTGTGCAGTTATAACATAAGCTGTTTCCTCTGGGTCCAATAAAGTTTCTGATTAAGCTGAGATCCAGAAGATGTAAGTTTCTCATTACAACTTGTGGCTCCTAACCTTTTAGCTTTTTTAAAAACAACTTTTTATGTTAGTTCCAGTACCATCAGATTAAAATTTAAGGTATAAAGAGGGAAAAAGTTGAGGAGAACCTTGTAGAACTGGAACAGTTTAGCGACTGAATCACTGCACCACTAAAAGCCTGTTATGATTCAGGCTGGAAATGTGGAAGCTGCAGTCAGCCATGACTGAGCCAGATATATTTGCATACCTTTTTAAGAATTGGCAAAATGCCTGATGCCAATTTGCCTCTACACGACCACAAGGGTCTTCAAACCAAAGCGAGCATCCAAGCCTTCGGATTTATACCTCCGTAAAACTGTGCTTGAAGTCAAGGACCATCCACAAGATCCATGATCAAAGTTGGCCAACAGAACTGTCTTGTCTGCCAGTTCCTGTCAGCTGTGCTTCTGGAAAGCTGAGCAGAGAGATGAGTTGGAAGGGTTGACGCTGACTGATGGTGGGATGGACTGAGTTTGCTGGAGTGTTTTTGTTGCCCTGGGCAAGGTGTTAAAGGTGCCACTCCCTTTTCTGTATTAATTACTGCACAGTGGCACTTTAGCAACACTCAGTGAAACTGTTTGACTCAGCAAGGGCTGTTGTGAATATTAATTATATTATTATATTATCCGCCAAGATGTTCTGAATGGCTTAGACAGTCATTAAAAACAACTGTTGTACTTGTCCAATAAAAAAACCAAACAAAAATACTAAACAAAACAATATCAAGTTTCTTGGTGGATTGACTGGTCAATGCATTTTGTTAATGTGCTTCATAAGGTCCTGTAGTTCTGTAAATTCCCACAAACCTCAAACAAAAATTATAAATGTTGATGTCGGCTATGTATTAAAATTATTATCTTCTGTAATACATGTAACATTGAACAAACAATAACATTATGAGCCCTGGTCTGATTGCTCTGCCTCTACTGCCAGTAGTTATGACCTTATTTACAAAATAAGTTATAGTAGTGAGTGAATAAAATTTTTAACCATTTATTGAATGTCTGCAAGGGACATAAAGGGCCCTTATTGTGGAAAACTGAACTTCTTTCTTTTTTCAATTTAAGACTTTGATGTGTGTAGTTTCAAAAACATACTAAATCTGGAAAACCAATGTGTTTACATGTATCTAATTCTTCAGACTGTGGTAGTTTTGCCCCACCCTTTCTATGGAAGTTATAAGAAGTGTTTCTGACTTCTTTCTGAAAAAAGCACAATACAGAGAAAGCAGAGCAGATGTCATTTTTTATATACAGTCATACAGGAACCCCTGGTGAAATGCTTTCGTCGATTAGGTTTGTCGACGCTTGTTGATGTTTTGTTCTGCAAAAACAGCAAAGGTTTTATTTTATGTTTTATGATCATTTCAACAATACTTTCAAACTTTATATATTCAGCTATACTCTAAATAGGTTTCTATTCTGTACGGGATATGTTAACAGTAAAACTTTGAGGATGTTCAAACTTTTGCAGAAAAATTTATTTCAGTCAAATGCACAGTAACCAAAAAGCCTGTTTGATTCAGACGAATAAATAAAGGCTGGAAAATAGCCATGTCATGATTTAATTTTAAGAGACATAAATCAAGAACAGTGGACCCTAAAAAATAGTTATGGAGTGAACAGGCCTGGCAAGCAGGATTCTATAATTGCCAACCTATTTTTTTTTTAACTGTTTCCTTATGTTATGGGACACATTGGTGAAGATGAAAGATCATTCATTCTTGCAGATGGAACCAAACCTCTGTGGGATTCTGTATACAAGATGCTTTCAACCGTAGCAGACTCTTCTTGCTTGCAACATTTCTTGGATTGATCAAATCAGACTGAATACGTTGCAGGAGTGCTTGAAATACACATTTTTACAATAGAACAAAAGGTGCCTCCAACAGTCCCAGACAGCACTTACCACTTTTGTGAAAGTGTTCAGTTCTTGCAGAGACAGAAGTGCAAAAAACGTAAAGGCATGAAATGGCTGTGAAGACACCAGAAAACACGCTGCCAGTACTCCAAGGGTTGTGAAGGCGCTAATTTCAAAGATTACCGCCCACACTGTCTTATACTTGAACCGCACTAGATGCACCGAGGTGGCCAAAATAGATGCACAAAAAAGCAGTGGAAAAATTATAGGATTCTGTAAAATATCCTGGAACTAACAGAATCAAAGCACCCAAACTTCTCAAAGCTTCCAAGAATGCCTGAGATATCGAGGCACCCGGTGTTCCTCACTGAAAGCTAGAGGTTACAGAACACAGCCAAATAAAGACCTCAAAGGCAGCGAGAGCTTCAGCTTTCACAAAACAAAAAAAAAAAAGGTGGCTTCGACATTCATTAGTGAATATGCCACAGCAAATGCCTCCTTTATTGTAAAGCCAGTCTTTCACTGTAAAGGAGGCATAGAATACGTCCTAGAGAACACATAATAATAAAATTGGTCTTTGGTAAATTCTGTTCTAAATTAAATTAATTTAAAAATAAATTATTGTGTATGCAACACAGGGCTGTGAAGAATTTTGAGAAACTAAAAACCAGAGGTGAACTACATCATGCTAGGATCATCATTAACACTATAACACAAAAATATATTAGCCAAAAGTTTACCTGGGATTCTAGCAGGGTAACTTCTCACATGAAGAACCATAACTGTTAAAAACAGGCCGCCATTGGTACACTGTAGCATAGCTGGTGTTGAATAGTGTAGTGGATAACACTGCTGACCTCTATGCAGCAGCCTGGGTGTCGATTTCACAAAAAAAAAACACACCACGCTTCACCAGCTAAAGTTTTTTGGGCAATACTCCTTATGCTCCATTCACCTACAGCTATAATTTGGTTAAAATTATGAGTATGCTCTAGAAATTAGTGCACATTCTTCTTAGTTCTTCTTAGTTTTCAGCCTAGTATCCTACTATGTATCAATTTTACCATGGCTAAAGAACATGATGGAAATTATTACATGTTTACTCTGATGCACTTTCATTTAATTTCTCATTAAGAGTTGCAATGAACATGTTTGTTATATTAATATAGAATTTGGCAGTTGAATTAATGTGTGCAGTATTGCGTGTGTTGACTTTCTGAATTATAGTTCATTTCAGATTTTAGTACTAGCACCAGATATTTTATACGAATTTTTGGTTAGTGGCTTCTATGGAAAAGGAACTATGCATCAGTCATGGCATTTTGATGTCTACCATTTCAATTCTGCATTCAGTAACAGAAGAAGATATACACTAAATTTTCGCACACCATCAATTTTTACCACTTTTCCCTTAACTGCAGATTTTATTCCTGTTAAACATTGGAAAGCCATTGAGTGAACAACTATAAATGAAAATATGTGAAATAAAGTCAAACAAGTTCCTTTATAAGATGAAAGAATCTGCAACAGTGCAGGTCTGACATCCTATTAACTGGTTGTGTGGTAATGCAGAGTCAAATTCTAGACTGTCCTCTAACTTTAAAAACACTTAATAGCTCCTTAAATATCTAACATCCATCTTGTTATTATACTTGTATTAGGGGGATTTTGTAGGGCAGTAGTGATGAATAAAAAATATTGTCTGCCTAATGAAGAAACTCAAATGTTGAACATACTGTCAATTTGTTTTTTAACAAAGAATATTGAGTATATTTTTAATAAGTATTAAGTGAATAACATGCAAATGTAGAAAATTTCAGTGTGTGTCAGAACTTTTGACTGGTAGTTTAACAGATGAATTGTCTCCAGTTCTGTTCAGTCTGACACTTTCTTTGGAGAGTAAGGACATTTTAGAGAACAGAAGGTGTCTCCTTGCGATGATGTTGCACCCTGCATACCCAGTGCGGTGGAATGACATCCAGTCAGGTCTCAAATAGAAAGACATACATCTTCAGATGCTCCTACCGCCTCTTCTAATAAATAAACAGCAGATCCACAAACTTCCCAGTAAAATAGGATGTTGTCATATTGTGCTTCCATGAAAACAAGCCAACAGTAGAGTGGGTTAAGACTAGAGCCTTCTTGCATTCCTCCATATAAATAATAAAATAAAATTCCTAGAGAAAATAGTGATGGTTGTGGGTGTCTATTAAAGTTTTCAGTGAAAAATACAACTGTCTAAATTAGTTATACATGATAGGGACAAAATATCAGTATTGTGATTTTACTGCTATGATTGAGATGTTATTAAAGATATTAAAGGTTCCATATAATCACTTTTGTGGAATTAAAAAAGCTTAACGTCTGCAAATATTGTTTCTAATGGTACGTTTACTGCCCCATCCATACAGTTCAAATATGGAAACTAAGCTACAAAACAGTAGCCAGTTTTCAACTTATAGTTTCTTGATGTCACAAAACAACACATTTAAAGACGTATTCTTATTCTGGCTACAGCAATTTAGATCTGCCCATTCATGCGCAGATTCACCAACACCTTTAATGGTTTAAGATCAGCCAAAATAGTTTGACTTTCATTGGATTATCTAGGCATGTTATATCTTGAGGCACTTTTGCACCCTGTCACAGTAAAACATTTGTTCCCATTTCTTTTATTTAACCTGCCCAATATGCCAAAGATAAGTTATGAAATAGTATTTTGGCACCAAGAAGATGCTAAGAAATACACATTTGCAGACACCTATACTTTTAAACCTTTTAGTTTCTCCTGTTGAATCATGCAACACCTTTGATGAAGGTCTACAGTTAAAGACTCTGGCACTAAGCCTCTGCCGTCGGCCTGTACTTCACATATGTCTAGTGATGTTCAATAATCCGACTTTTTTCCCCCCATTTACTGCGCACATGAACTCTCGCAGTGAAAGAACACAATTGCTCAATGGCTTGCTCTGCACCAGTTAGAGAGGCGGTTTCTCTGCCATCCATATTCACCGCGCTTGGCATCTCCGAAAAGGAGCCCTTTGATATGCTCAGGCGCATATAGGGCAGCACTCCAGCTGGCGTCCAGGGGCGGCAAAGACAAATGCACCAGCACCTGGGCAGCAGGCCCAATCCATCTCTTCCAGCCTAAAGAGGAAGAAAAAGGGAATTGGGCGGGGGCGGGGGTGGAAGAGAGAGAGATAGAGAGGAAAAATGCCGGAAAGGAATGCATGAGGGATGAAACCGAGCGAACCACTGTGAGAGTGAAATGGATGGTGTGGAGAAAGGGAGGGAAAGAATGGGAGAGAGTTAATGTGAGAGAGGAAGAAAGTGCGGTGGGAAAAAGAGAAGGAAACAAGAGCGTATAAAGGAAACCAAAGTGAATAAAGAATGGTATGATGTGAAAAGATGAAAGGGAGATGAGAAAAAGGTGGGAAATAGAGTTTCTTAAAGAACTTGTGACAACAAAATTTCCCTAGTAGTATGTGAATTTGACATATGTAGATTCAAAAACATCTTATTTACTGTATTTATTGTCCACACGGAAACTTGGCTGTCTGAAAATGGTCAAACATGCCTGTTTTTGATACATTATACCACACTAAGGATGTAAGCGGACTTCAGGGATGGCAAAATTACAAGAAAAATTGTAAGATATGGGGGCCTCAAAGTGTGTCTTCAGAACGACAGTTTAACAAATTAACAAAATAAAGAAGCTTCACATTTTACATCAAATGTGCTGTAATACTGGCCACTCTTTCTGCCAAATAAGTAGAGTTCAGCTCATCTTTTCTATTTTTTTCCAGATTGAACTGAAAATAGTTTTGTTGCTCATCTTGATTCATGTTTTGGATTTTTTGGTTTCTGGTGAGCTCCAGTCATCACAGGTGCTCACTGAAACATTTACTAAACACACACTGATTCCGGGCTGGGCCTAAGAAGGGAAAGAAGGGACAGGTAAAACCAGTGCCGGTGTCAAGTGGGGGGGGGGCGCACTGGAAGGCATTGCCCCTAGCGAGTCGCCAGGCCCCTCCTAGCGAGTCGCTCATATGCAGGGGGGGACTGGCAATCTGTGCGTCCTGAGAAAAGTCTAGAACGTCGGCCCGAGATCAGACAACCCACCAAGCTTCATGGCAAATTAAGAGTTACTTAATTTTGGACAAAGCCTTCCTGGCCACTTAGCTGCTGTTTTAATACATGAGTTGATTTTTATAGCCCAAAGAATTAAAGTAAAATGATATCTAAATAAAGAGTTTGAATAATCTTAAATGGTGACTGTAATTATTTATTAGGATGGTTGTTAGGAGTAGGTCTTGGTTCTTGCAAGAAAAACATTCACTTTAACATTTTTATACATAAAATCAATTCTGCATACATAATAGCTCAATATTAGAATAACATTGTCTGTTTCAACTTCCATATACTGAAAACATCCCGATTTAAGGCGTTCCATAAGTGCCCCCACAAAACACTGTTTTGAAACATTTCAGTCCCGCTCTTGGCAAAGTCTGTGCATGCCACTGCTGACAGGCGGGTAGAACGCCTCCTTGTGCTGATTGGGTTTTTTTTCTCCAGTTTAAAGAGCCTGCGGCCGCTACAGTGATCTGATGTTTTCCTTTGAATATAAATTTTTACTGACAACTGCCAGATAATATTTTAAAATGCATAAATCTTCCCTTAGAACCAATATGTGCTTTTTATACATTCTTCACAGTTTAATGTAAGAATATGACTAATAATGAACAAAATAAATGGTGTTTATCTACTATTTTGTGGAATTTTGGAAGTGGACTCATTCCATGTTGCTTACAGGGTCAGAATGTTTATGATGCTTTGTATAGGTGTTCTTCGGGGTACATAATGGCCACCATGCCACTGAAGCAAAATCCTGGAAAAGCATTTTTTCTTTCTGGTCCTGAATTTACCAGCTTAGACTTCTTTAATAGAGGAAACAGCTGGAAATAATTGCATGCACATCTGTCTTCTGTATCCAAAACTCATGTATCCGAAGCCCTGTTCACACCTGTCATCCACACACATCTTGAGTGTTCCAAATATGACAAATAAGACAAGTGGGCTAAGTACAGGTGTGAACAGGGCTTGTCCCATTATTTTCAGCTAACTAGTTTGACATAACCTTTGTAGTGTGAATGCTAAAATATACAAATGCATTTCCCAACAACATTGAAACACCATCCAATCAGCAGAGACGAAAGCATTTTGGTCTCATCTTCTATTTGTTTGGTTATAATACCAATCCATCTGGTTCAAACAGCCTGTATTATATCATCAGTCCAGTCATTTTTATTCAACAGAATTATGTTTGCATTTAAACTGGGCAAGCATTGGGCAGCAGGGTGGCCTAGTGGTTAGGGTGTTGGCCCTGCAATTAGAAGGTTGTGGGTTTGAATCCCAGCTGCTAGTGTTACCACTGAGGTACCCTTGAGCAAGGTACTGTCTCCACACACTGCCCCATGGGCGCCCCTCTGCCCCATGGGAGAAAGAATTTCACATCTTATTGGATGGAGCATCAGGTAAAAGGGAGTGGCAACATGCTAGATGCAGGAAAGTAGATCTGCAGAAAAAAGGGTGGTACCTATTGAAAAAGGTTCTGGAAATAGTGGAGGTGTCATTTTCTGTCAAAAACTGTCAGTTAACATGTCTGTTAGATGTTTTAGATAAAACACAGAAGGTCAGGTATAAATAGCTACACTTCTGACTGTCCACATATGATCAGACACCTAAAGACAGATTTAAGTATCAAGTGTCAAGCGTGAACAGAGCCTAACACAAAATTCAGAAGGAAGAGGGTTGCAGACTACTGGCTTAGTTTTCTGCATTTTAATTTAGAATGTGTGGGACCAATTTCAGTATCACTCTAGGGGGGACCAACTCCATATTAAAGTCTATGTATTTGAATGCAATGTCATTAAAGTTCTTGTTGGTGTAAAGGTCAAGCGTCCCAATACTTTTGTCCATATACTGTAGTTATATTTAGATAGGACTGGATTTATGTATATTTGTATACCCTTTGAGGTTGTGTAGTGTTTTTATTTGTATTTTTCTACCACTTCAATGCTATAGTGTCCAATTACTTAAGCGCCAATCGCATCAAGACAAGTTCTTTGCACAAGCAAGGAAACGGATTCTAATTCCAGTTATGTTCTCTTCTCAAACATCTTCTCTCATGAAGGAGAATTCAGAGCATTTGATGTAGAACAGCTCTTAAATAGCACGTATCCAGAGGCTATCAGATTTTAATATAGAGATGTAGTCAGAGCTTTTAATGGAATGTGCACTAAATGCCATAAGGAACTGCTGCTCTTGGCACCGTGAGGATAGTCATATATATATATATATATATATATATATACTTGCACACATCGTGCACTCTGAGGATAGTCATATATACTCATATATATATATATATATATATATACTTGCACACATCGTGCACTCTGTAAGACACAAGCTTTGTCATTATTGTCATATTCTCTAGCACACTGGATTCCCTGTGGTTCCCTGTGAACAGACAATTTTACTGTGGCCTTCAAATTAACTGTAGTTACACCAAACTTGAAAAAGACTATCTTTAACATGACCAGTGTGAATAACTACAGACCAGTATCTCTTCTCTCCTCCCTTCTGGAGTATTTTGTTTTTAACCAACTCAACCTATATCTATCACAAAATAAGCTTCATCACCCAAACCAGTTGGATTTGAAGCAGCACTTCCAACTGTTACCAAATAGCTTCATGCAGCCAAAACAGCTAAACTGTCTTCGGTTTTAATTTTTCTAGATCTGTCTGTAACTACAATCAACAATCAGATACACCTGGCTTCACTCACAAAACGTGGAATCACTGGATCAGCATGGCAATGGATTGTGTCCTTCCTTGAGGGATGCAGTTATCAAGTGTTGTGGAAAGTGTTAATATCTGCCCCATGAAAACTTTACCACTGGTGTTCCCCAAGGCTCAGTGCATGGCCCAATTCTTTTTTCCTTATACACTCACTTTCTTAGTGATATTATATCTTCCAATGGTTTCTCCTATAACTGTTATGCTGACGACACTCAGCTCATCCTCTTCTTTCCTCCTGATGACTCTTAGATCTCAGCCCAGATCTCTGCATGTCTGAGTGGCATTTCCTTCGGGAAAACAGGACATCACCTGAAGCTAAATCCCAGCAAAACGGAGCTCCTGTACATCCCAGGAGCTGCATCCCAAGACCTCACCTGGTCACCACATTTACATATGCTGTCATCACTCCTACATGAAAAACACAAAATCTAGGTGTTTTCTTAGATGAAAATCTCTCTTTTTCATCTTACATTAATAATGTCTCTTGAACTTACAGGCATCATCTTTACAGGATAAGGAGATTCATCTATTCCTTACCACTGAGCCATTCAGATACTCATCCAGTCACTTGTTATATCAAGACTGGACTGTAAGTCATTCCACGATCTTCCTTTGAAGACCACCAGTTCTCTGCAAATGATGCAGAAATCAGCAGCACATCTGATCTTTAACACACCAAAATTCTCACACACTACTGCAGAACCTTCACTGTCATTCTCCATTAGATTTAAAACTCTACAGAGCCAAAAATGGTCCAGCACCTTCTGACCAATCAGCTCTGATCAGACCACGGGTCACAGCTCCGCTCTCTTAGAGCATCAAACACTGCCCGACTTTACTAACCTCTTCTCAAAGGTCCAAAACCTGCATCAAGACTTTTCTCAGGATTGGAACCAAAGTGATAGAACTAATTTATCCTGAACACCACTGTCTGCAAACTGAGACTGAAGTTCCTCCTCTTCACTGAGCACTGAGGAGAACATCTACACCTTGATGTCAAACTTAACTAACACAAACCTCTGTAGATGTCTTATGTGTTTGATCTGATAGGGCATCTCTGGTTAATTTAAGCTTGCTATCAGCTTGATATAAGTCTGGGTTTCCTGGTGTGAAGGAAGTGTTTTTTTTGTAGACTTCAAAGCACCCATGTGTGTCTCTCTCTGTACAAGAGCTTCTTTCGAATACTTTAAATGTAAATGTACAGTAAATGTGGATGAGATTAAATTAGATTTAGTGAAAGACTTATAGCTTATTTAAAGGTGACCAGTTCGTGAGATTAGCACAAAAAGCACTGAGATGAGACTAAAAATACTGTTTGTTTTTCCAAAGTGCATAAGGACTTTGAAGGCACTGAAATAAAATATGTATGAACACCAAGATACAAATACGCAGCCATCAATAAAATACTTTAGGTTTAATGAAATATAGTGGAGTGTAGAAGAGCCTTCGGTCTACCACTGATTGGTTGAAATTGCATAGCGTCTTGCAGCAGATACTGAAGAACTTGTGTATCCTTGGGAACTGCTTTGTCTTTTCTTATTGATGGCCTCATCACTGTGTGACCAGTTCAGTTTATTGTTTAGGTTATTATTTAGGTGCACCCTTCCCCCTGGTTAGAAGGAGGGGTCACATGGGACCTCGATCTTCAAAAATCCACCACTAAATTCTTTGTCTTGGCCATGAATTTCTAACTATTTAATTGAATAATTTTCAGAGTGGTAGCTTAAACCACTTTAAAAGTCTGGTTCCTATCACTACTGCTGTGAATGATTCTGACTGTGTAATGTTCTCTAAAATCAAGCATTTTACATAAAACCTCGTCAAACAACCATATAGTTGTGTATATTTTTATATTATTTATTACAAATAAAAAAATAAATAAAACAAAAATTTATATGGGAAAATAGAATAAAAATAAAGTACATAGATCAATGAAGGTACATATAGAACAGACAAAGTGAAAGGGGCTAAAAAGGATGTATATGTCAATATGTACAGTACTGTGCAAAAGTCTGTAGCCATTCCACATTTTCTCATTTTTTGCTTTGAATCACCTTGTTCATGCATAAATACTATGTTCTGCATGTCAAACTGTCTTATTTTTGGCATATTGTGTAGATTAAGTGAACAAAACGGGAACAAATGTTTTACTGCCACAAGCTGCAAAGTGTCAAAAGATCCAAGCTGCCTAGATAAAGGAGTTCCAACCACTCAGCATTAAGCACCACCAGTATACTGATCACCACCTGATAATCTGGAATCATCTGCTCCTGTTTCTTCACTGGTTCAAGCCTTAAGTTAGTTTTGTTCTGCTTAAATTATTCTTATGTAGATCACTGTGTAGCTTAACAAACAGAAAACATTCCTCTGAAACTGGTCAGGTTCAGGGACTGGGCTGAAAATGAGAGTCTTTGAAAGTCCTTCAGGAAGCCTGGAGAACTGTTCCTCAAGACTATATTAAAAATACAAGAAAGTCTTTGGAAGCAAAACATGACACAAAGAAATGATGGGTGGCTAAAGACTTTTGCACTGTACTCTGCAGAGTCTGAGGTGTATGCCTGGCCTCTAAGCAGTTTCTGCTTGTCTCAGGGGCTTTTCTCGCCTTCTGCCTTGTCTTCTGGGAAACATGCGTAGTGGGGTTCAGATCATTGTTTAGATCACAGGCGTATACACCCTATAAATAAACCTTGTAAAACTCTGATTTTTCTCGGACAATCTTTTGTTTTTATGTTTACAATGGAGTATGAAGCCCTAAAACGAACGTGTCTTTGTCCAGTTTTCAATTATGGATTGCATATATTGTTGTCTGTTAAATATCCGGAGATACTACATTTCCATTTTCTTTTTTTTTTTTTTGGAATATTATTTTGGGATTTTATTGTTTTTATTTTTCTGTCTGGGGATGTTATGTCTCCTTTTGGTGGTAATTCTATGTAACTATGAAAAGAAAGTACTGATTAATACATTTAGTGAAATATGGATGTAAAAGTCAACAAAACGACAAATGTCTGAGATACCAGTGCTATCTGTGTGATAAAAAAGCCCCAAGGGGTTCATGGCAACGTACAAAAATGCTTTTTTATATGCTTCACGCAGCTTTAGATGCACATACCTGCATACCTGTCAATCACGTCAAACTCCTTTTGGTGCCTTTCCCCACAGGAGGGCTTTGTGTGTGGCTTTTCATGTTATTTCAGGTAATGGTAGAGCATGCGACGATCTATCTATTTATTTGCAACGTTCGCTGTACCATTACCTGAAATAGCATTTCAGAGATAGAATCAGATGGGATTAGATCGAGTGGTAGATCAAGGTCTTGCGTGACGGGAACTTTCCACTTGGGCTCTGGTAACATTTTGTGCGACACACGTCTGGAACTTTCCCTGCAGGGCAATAAGAGGCAATGAACAGTGGATAAACATGTTTATTCAAGCTTCTTAGGAGAACAGTGCTGATCGAGGATCAGTTATCACCGTCTGAATGCAATGTTGTGAACAGAAGGGACCTGTGCCTACTGGCATAAAACTTTCCTTAGGATGATTGTTGAAGGTTGGATTTTCCTGACCTAAAGAAAAGAAGTTGCATAAAACATCTCCATAAGTTAGAAACGCCTTTCTTTTTGCAGAACTTTTCTATGACCTCTGATAAATATGTTAACAATTAAAGTTAAAAGTTTCATTGCTGCTATGGAGATGGTTCAGGTTTTTGCCTTGGGAAACTAATCAAAAGTACACTACCAATCAAAAATTTTGTCACACACAGACATTTCGCTTAAGATTTACTAAAAAACACTAAATATTCTTTGCTGATGAATAAATTACATTATGTTCACCATTTCAATTCATTCACTACTGACAAACAAAAAGCCCGGCATGTGTTAGATATTTAAAGAGCTATTAAGTGATGAAACACTTAACGAGTGCATTTAAAATTAAAGGACAGTCTAGAATTTGACTCTGACATGCACTGTTACATATTCTGTCATCTTATGAAGGAAATTTGTTTTATTTGACATATTTTCATTTATTGTTGTTCACTCAACAACCTTCCAATGTTTAATAAGAATACAAATCCAGTTTATGAAATAAATGGATAAGTAGTAAAAACCTATGGTGTGCAAAAACTTTTGACTGGGGGTGTATGTGATGAGCTATTGGAAATTATTTTACCCCATGAGAAGGAGTTCAATCATTGACCCTTAAAATAAACAGTGGTTAAAAAACAAGGGGAATTTCAATGGGGGCATTAAAATGATGACTCGGCCAAAATGTCAGATTTACAGATTCTGCAGTACAACGTATTTTTATCTAACCAAAAAGTTCATTTCTGCTAGGTCTCTGGTCCCTCATTGCTATTCTCATTCCCATTGTTCTCCACTTGCTTTTTTAAGCTTTGTACAAAGTCTTCTGGTCCAGACAAGCGTGAAAAGGGCTCAGAGTCACCCGTCTCTGTTGTGACATGTGTCCATCATCATCTCGCAGTCAGCGTTGCTATGGATTTCTTTTCCCCTTCTCAGGCTGGCTCCAGTGACAATGAAGGAGGGAAAATTGCCCATTTATCTTCATGTAGTCTTAAATTATCCATGAATTGTTTGTCATTGTATTTGGAGAGATGGTTATTTATTGATCTGCAGTGAGCTGAAAAAAAAGGCCTGTGAAGATAAGATGGAAGAAGACAGGGACTGGAGCTGGGGTGATTATATTTCAGCTAGAAGGACAACTCTTTGAGGAATGGGTGCCTTTGGTCAAGTCAAGTCAAGGTTATTTGTATAGAATATTGTCATACACAAAGGTCATTCAACTGGTTTAACAGGAATAGAATAAAAATAAAATAGAATAAAATACAGTTAAGGAAGTGCCACTATCTTAAAGAAAAGTGTTGTTTCCCAGGGCTTCTTAGGGGAGAGGAGGGAAGCCATGCCTTACAGATGTTGACAGCGATCATTTTCTACAATTATTATCACTCCCTGGTTTTTGGAGCTCATGAAAAGCTTGTTAAGACAATATTTCAGACTTCTCCCCATTTCATCCCTGGACAGTCGAAGCATTCCACTTGTTTGCTAGAGTAGCCTCGGAGCTGCCGCTCTATTCCCCAGCCGTTCGTTCTGCTTCTGGCTCTTTGTAAGCACACTAGCGGGCATTCTCTCTCCGCGCATCACCAGATGTGCGCTCTTGCAAGAAAATGTTTATCAGAAAATCTGATTTTGCCTGCTTCCGAGGCATCCCCCGGGCTAATTTGCGAATACTTGTGCCAGTTTGCAGTTTGCATGACAAGTCAGCTGAGTGTTGCTGGAGCGGAAGCCCTGGTGGTTTATGTTTGTAATGCTGTAGAATAATGATAAGGAGTTTTAAATGTGTGCACAGAGCATCACTCATCAGTATCTGTCTGTAACGATCTTCTTCACAATTATATACTACCACTTTAAAATGTTGGCACACACTGAGATTTTCAGCATGTTACTCACTATTTACTTATTATGTTCACCTTATTACGTATTTTCACCATTTTAGTTACTTTAGTAGGCAGAAAATGTCATATTTTTAATTAATCACTAGTGACCTACAAAAAGCCTAATTATAATTAT
Organism: Alestes dentex; assembly: GCA_037576975.1. Classification (NCBI taxonomy): domain Eukaryota; kingdom Metazoa; phylum Chordata; class Actinopteri; order Characiformes; family Alestidae; genus Alestes; species Alestes dentex. Next base: position 6,472 of record JBBIGA010118317.1, on the reverse strand, counting down.
TAATTATAATGTGGATTATCAGACAACTGTTAGATATTTAACCAGCTATTAAGTGATGAAACTGTTAACAAGTGCATTTAAAGTTAAAGGACAGTCTAGAATTTGACTCTGCACCCTACAACCAGTTAATAGTATGTCAGACGTGTACTGTTACAGATTCTTTCATTTTGTAAAGGAAACTTGTCTTATTTGACATGCTTTTGTTTATAGTTGCTCAACCAACAACATTTATGAAAAACATGCAGTTTATGAAATAAATGGATAAGTGGTAAAAACCTGTAATGGACAAAAAACCTTTAACTGGTAATGTATATTCCTGTTTGCTTTAGATATTTCACGGAGTCAAACATTTCTTGAATTCTCTGTCATTTAATTAGTTTAGTATTGAATATTTGTGTACTAAAATATTAATATATATGTGAAACACCAGAAGTCCAAATGCAACCAGCCAGTTCCGAATATTCATTTTTGCAATAATTCTTTCTTGGGGGCCTGAGATAAATTACAGCATTCTATAGTGGGTTTATTAAAAATGGGATTTCTCAATGCAATGTTTCACCAAAAAATTAAATGAATACAAGTGCGCCCCTTTCCCCAAATATTTTCAGTGCATGTTAGGTGACTGAAGTTTGCTCTTTTAGTTTTGTACTGGAGTTTCAAGGTTGATATAAATGAAATCTGTCATTTTATTGCATTAGCTTTGTGGCTCCACTGCAAAACTAAAGAACCACACCAAGCATGCCTGACCTAGTAAGCTTTATCTTTGGTAAAATTGGATTTTTTTAAAACCATTTTTTTAGTTTTTACTGAACCAGATGGGTTGAGCATTGGTTTGGTGCTAGGAACCCATGGGTCTTCTTTAAGTTCGGTAGATCATCAGGCCTAAAGTTACATGTGACTTACAGCATAACATGTGCTGCAGATGTAGACACTCCTAATTACTGAATGCAGCTGCTTTCTGTTGCACTTTGGACAGGGTTTAAATTGGGACTGGTAAGTGGAAGGGGGGCTATTTTTTTTCCATGGCTGCTTCCAGCATGGGAATAATTATATGAAGTTCTCAGCACCCATATCATGTAAATGTGATTAGATCTAATAACCTTATTGTTTTAATAGCTTAATTAGATCAGTTCATTTCCTTAGTGGCCTGTTTTTAGGATCCCTGTTTTGGCAGTTTTGGCACCAAACATGTATAAGATTATCCACATGTAATTTGATTCATTTCTGACAAATATGAAAGTGAAGCTAAAGCATTTGAACTTGCTGAATTAAATGTTCCAAAAAGTGATTCTGCTGATCCAACAGCATTAGCCCCTCCTGTCCATCTTAACTGTAAACTTAAAGCAACTGCATTTGTGTTTGAAAGAGACTGGCAGAGAAGGTAATATAATTTATCTAGAAAAATTAATACAGTACTGTACAAAAGTCTTGAGTCTTTAGGAACAGTTGTCCAGACTTCCTGAAGGACTTTCAAAGACTCTCATTTTCAGTCCAGTTCCTGAACCTGACCTGTTTCAGAGGAATGTTTTCTGTTTGTTAAGCCACACAGTGACCTACGTATGAATCATTCAAGCAAACCAAAGCACATCTAACCAGTGAAGAAATAGGGGCAGATGATTCCAGATGATCAGGTAGTGATCAGTGTACTAGTGGCTCTGAATGCTGAGTGATTGGAACTCCTTTATCTAGATGCCTTGTATCTTCAGGCACTTTGTTGGAGTAAAACATTTGCTCTAATTTCTCTAATTTCTTTGATTCAAAGCGAAAAATGAAAAAATGGCTCATGACTTTTGCACAGTACTTTTTAGACATAACAATAAACATCAATCAATAAACATTAGGTTTGGAAACACATGCATTTACATTTACAGCATTTGGCAGATACTCTTATTCAGAGGGACATTCATGAGAACTTTATATTCTACAAAGAAAATACGCCCCTCACACAAGTAAACACAGACTTACAATTTATAGCTGCTGGTAGGCTAAGATTCTGCCAGAGACTGAGTTAATCCTAAACCAGTGGATACTTGAGGAAATGCAATGATTAATGTTGGATTTGATCACATGTAGCATGAAATCTGAAATCTAAAAATCTGAATGAATACCCTTGATTAAGTAAGAAACACATTATACTTCACATTCTCTGTCCTGTCATTATTTGCACAATTATTATTTATTGCACTCTAGCTGTATATTTGCATTTTTGCATATTTCATTGATAGAATACAGAATCTGTAATGATACTGTATTCATTCAAATTGTACTGTAGCTACTGTTCTTGTGCTGCATCATGGACCTGGAGAAACACTGTGGTTTTGGAGGAACATTGTGGTCCTCTAGTAACGTTCTTTAGTTTCACTGTGTACTGCTTATAAGGCTGAAATGACAATAAACCAACTTGACCTGATTTGACTTGATGTCAAGCTTTTGAACATAGAAGTGTACATAGCACACATGTGATGAGATTTAACTGATGACTTTAGAATATAGCGATGACTCAGCATATGGGCCATTATTGTCACCAGTGCATCTTTGTGAAGTCCTCCCATAATTACCTTTAATTTGTCTGATGTACCTTAAAAAAAGTCTTCAGATGATCTAACCAGCGTAAATAGCCTCGAAACAAAGCAGGGCTTCTATAATTTAGTAGCAGCTCAGTTGCTGAGAGTTTTTCAAAGTTATGCCTTTCTTGGGCTGGTGTGCCACTTTCTTCGCCCCCCTGCCAGCCCGTGCTGGGGAACAGCTTGATGTTAATTGGCGCGACTCTCTTGCCAGTGTAAGGCTTGGTGCTTCGAGCCCTAGGTGTGTGTGCTTGTGTGTGTGAGTGTGTGTATGTGTATCTGTGTGTGTGCGTGTGTGTGTGTGTCACACCCACAGTTGAGTCTCGGCCTCCCAGCCCTGCTGTCAGCTGCTTAGCTGTGGCCTGGTAGAAAGAGTTGAAGGCTTAGACTCTTTTATGGACCTGAGAGCATTAGGCTTCTTCACAGAGAGTCATAACGCGACCTGAGATGAAATTCCAGTGGTGAAGCAGTGCGTCATTTATTCATTTATTAAAGCAGATGTGTTCTGCCTTGAATTATTATAAATGTATTCATTTATTCATCCTGAATCATAACTCGCCCTGAGATAGTGGTGACTGCAAAAGCTCCTTGACTGTAGCCTTTGTTACTTATTTATTTATTTATTTGCTATTTGCATTTGCATTTCTTCATTTATTTTTACTTCAGTTGACAAATATAAATGAGATTAATTGATTGTGTGGTTAATCTTAATAAACTGCATTTGTCTTATTTTCTCAAATTTGATTTTAAATAAATAGTTTTGCTTTGAATAAAACAACAATGCATTTTGTTTGTTTATGTGTGGATACATACTCAAAAGTTTCATAAGAACATAGTTATCACCTTCAGTAATTCAACAATAATGTAAATAATAACACTGCAAAGAAGCTTACCAACTGAAAAGTCCTATTTCCTAAAAGATTCTACTCTCTTTAAATTTCCTTTAAATTCTACTCCCAATCCACTGGCAAACTGGTGGGCTTGCTGATAATAATAATAATAAATGAAAAGATTTTTAAAAACAATGTATAGGGGGTCCTCTGGTGTAAATGGGGAGGTGACTGGAGGGAGAATAAATCTGCCAATCATCATCTCTGAATTATTCCTGCAAGGGAATAAAAGTAAATTATTGACTTTACCTTGACATTATTACATTTTTATGATGTCAGGGCTAAAAAGTCCATATAATCATTCCCATGTTGGAAAAAGCTGTGGAATAGCAGGACTCCTCCACCTCCTACGTCTCTGTTTAACTTCTCTATATGGCAAGTGGTGGCAAGAATGTTCAATTCAGTGCATGTTAGGTGTCTGATGTCTGTTCCTTTTTATTTACTTTATTTCAAGACTGATATAAATGAAATCTTTGTGAAGAGACTGTGGGTGGCATAGTCTTCCATTACATTTTAATTACATTAACTTTATGGCTCCAGTGCAAAACTAAAGAACCACACCATGGCATATCTGACCACATCTGGCATAAAGGAAAAATTGGGAAAACTTTTAGTTTTTACTGAACTTTTTTGATTTGTGCATTGGTTTGGTGCTAGGAACCCATGGGGCTAAAGGCCTGAAGTATCACCAGGCCTAAAGCCGCACATGATGTACATAAAACGCATAAAACTGATGGCAAGAAGGTAAGATGGTAGTTGCAAGCTGGGTTGTTTACTGAAGTCCAGTGGACACAATTGATGCATAACAGTATAAAAACTATGGGTTCACACATCACACATACAGCAGGGCTTCAGGACTATTACATAAAAGGACTATTACATAGAAGAAAATGTGTTAAAGCCACTAAAAGCATTGACTGAATTATTAATTTAACCTATTAATGCAAGATTAACACATCTATCTATCTATCTATCTATATATATATATATATAAATAAATTTATTTATTATATGGCTGCTGCTACTGTTTTCAGCTCTGTTGCAAACAGGTTGTGGGAGAGATGTGGAAATACATGTTTTCTACCCAATAAATGATGCCAAAAATTAGCCTAGCAGGACACTCGTAGGTGTTAAGTCACCAGGAAACAGAAGTGAAAGACACCAGACATCACAGCTACAAAATGTATAAACATTTATAAGTCTGGAATGCATAGACATCACCAGGTGCTGGGTTACATCCCTGGTGATGCTCTGCCAGGCCTCTACTGCAACTGTCTTCAGTTCCTGCTTGTTCTTGGGGCATTTTCCCATCAGTTTTGTCTTCAGCAAGCGAAATGCATGCTCAATCAGATTCAGGTCAAGTGATTGACTTGGCCATTGCATAACATTCCACTTCTTTGCCTTAAAAAACTCTGTGGTTGATTTCGCAGTATGCTTTGGGTCATTGTCCATCTGCACTGTGAAGCACCGTCCAATGAGTTCTGCATTTGGCTGAATATGAGCAGAATTCATCCTGTTGCTTTTGTCAGCAGTCACATCATCAATAAATACAAGGGAACCAGTTCCACTGGCAGCCATACATGCCCACAGCATGACACTACCACCACCATGCTTCACTAATGAGGTGATATGTTTTGGATCATGAGCAGTTCCTTTCCTTCTTGTTGTTCCAGAACTGTAAAGGCTTTTTTTAGATGTTGTTTGGCAAACTCTAATCTGGCCTTCCTGTTTTTGAGGCTCACCAATGGTTTACATCTTGTGGTGAACCCTCTGTATTCACTCTGGTGAAGTCTTCTCTTGATTGTTGACTTTGACACACACACCTACCTCCTGGAGAGTGTTCTTGATCTGGCCAACTGTTGCGAAGGGGTTTTTCAGGGAAATAATTCTTCGGTCATCCACCAGAGTTGTTTTCCATAGTCTTCCGGGGCTTTTTGTGTTGCTGAGCTCACCGGTGCATTCTTTCTTTGGCCATATCTAATGTTTTTGCTATCTCTCTGATGGGTTTGTTTTCATTTTTTAACCTAATGATGACTTGCTTCACTGATAGTGACAGCTCTTTGGATCTCTTTGCTTATTGAGAGTTGACAGCAACAGATTCCAAATGCAAATAGCACACTTGAAATGAACTCTAGACCTTTTATCTGCTCCTCGTAAATAAGATAATAGGGGAATAACACACACCTGGCCATGGAACAGCTGAGCAGCCAATTGTCCCATTACTTTTGGTCCTTTAAAAAGTGGGAGGCACATTTATGAACTGTTGTAATTCCTACACTATTCACCTGACTTGTATGCAAATACCCTAAAATTTAAGCTGCAGTTAAAGCACATCTTGTTCATGGGCAGCTGTATAAACTTCAAGGTAGCATTTTTCCACAGGGTAGAGTGAATTGATAGACTCTGCTGTCGATTTGCGCTACAGTGGCATTTTTTGGCAAGGCACTATAATTCATCAGAACACCCTGCTTCACAGTGGCATTTCTCAGTGTTAGAACCTGATTGTATAAACTGACTCTATGCACCTCTAAAGATCTATCTATCTATCTAGGCTCTTCTCATTTAAATAAAATAGATTTTTCTAGGATTATGCATATTATTTGTCTATTTCTCATCATCATCAGAGCTAAACTGACTATATAAACTGTATAAGCTTCAAGGTAGATTCTGTTGTCGATTTGCGCTACGGTAGCATAATTCATCAGAACACCCGTGCTTGTATGTACATTGTCTTAAACTGCACCTTATAAATGGACTTAGTTCTATCATTGTTCTTGCTGAAGCATTTTTCCCTCAGCATATTAGATTATATTTTTGATTGCTGTGACCATTACTGCACATGAAGTGTAACAGTTATTAAATAAAAGAGACACTGAAAGTCTGTAATGCTGATTATTCATTCACTCATATGCTTTCATTCACTCAAGTACTTTTACAGCAAAAATGTATGTGATTAATTTAGATGAATGAGATTATTTTTTTAAACATGTGACACCCCTAATATGTGTATACATATAT
>JBBIGA010118255.1:0-28080 GCA_037576975.1 Alestes dentex | reverse complement strand
TATATACCAGTCAAAAGTTTTGGCACACAATTTTGCTACATTTGCATGTCAATCACCTAATATTTACTAAAAATACACTGAATATTCTTTGCTAACAAACACATTTACAGTATGTTCGACATTTGGAGAGTCTAGAATTTGACTGCGTCACCACACAGCCAGTTAATAGGATGTCAGACATGCACTGTTCACTTAACACCTATCCCATGCTTAACAAGAATTAAAAAGTCTGCAATTTATGAAACAAACAGATACGTGGTGAAACCTGTAGTGTGCAAAAATGTTTGACTAGTACATATAGATATAGTAATCTTTGAATATTATCTCTTACCATCAGTCTTCTTTGGATCCCTTTCTCATCAGTTTGAACACAGATGTCCTTCTGAAGCTGCTTCCTCAGAGTGTTGCTGTTTGACTGTAGTCTTGCATGTGTGGTGGTCAGGAGTGGGAACGGCTTATCACCGCTCTGGAAGACTGAGTGCAGACGAGGTGTGAAAGGAGTTGCTGGTGAACCTGATGCCTCCACTGCCCTCGTTATCCAGCCCCCCTAAGAGGCTGTAAGACACTCACTGAGTGAGCAGGCGAGTATGATTCCCTTTAACACTCCGTCTGCAGCGGAAGCTGATGACTAGACCCAGCACAACGTTCCAGGAATGATCCCAGCCTGCCCTCCTCCCAGCCACTTATCACCAAATGACATTATATTAAAATGAAACTCTCTGACACTAATCGCTTATTTATGGCTGAATTATTTGATAGACATGTCTAGTCTCTTCAGTGAAGAGATTTAAAGCAGATGCGTATAGATTTTTTTTTAGATAATGTTAAATCTTACCATCCACTGACGTGAAGACAAAGGACAAGGGTCATAAAGTCAAGAAGTTAATGGTCTGAGCTGGTTACATCATGGCAAGCGACAGGATTCCACTTTTTTAACTGTCCCTGGGGAAATTATTTGATTTTAGTCTCTTCACTACTTTGTCATTGTGCTAGGAAGACATGGTGACTTCTTAAGGTCAGCACTGATTGACCAGGTGATCAATTATTGAGTGATCCCTTTGTTTTTCTGATGACTCAAACAAAGGAAGTTCATGAGCTGGATCCCTTTTTTCCATTTTTTTTCCATTCTACCCAAAAAAACGGACCCAAAAAATGTCCAGGCCAGACGTTCAAATACTGAGCTGAATATTGACCTCCAAGAGGGGTACATTGTGCAGACATACAGATTAACCAATGCAATATAGACATAATCTGTACATCTGGCAGATGTTTCATGTTTTCTGGGGAAAAAAAATACTATTAAAAAAAATGAAAACTCAGTTTTTCTACAGTAAAAGTTTTGATCTACCTTTTGAATCTGCTTCTATGTGATGGTCCCAGCAGCTGCCAGAAGGGGAAGGTAGAACATCTGGTAAAAAGATAACGTACAGTAGTGGAGTTACAGTAACTGCTGCTTGAAATATCCCCCAGAAACATCTGAGTCTCTTTTACTTGGCTAATTGGTCCTGTCATTTAGGGAAGTGGTCCTTACAGAATAATTCATTTCTAGGGGATTCTCAACCTCAGACATAATTGGTGTTTGTCCAGTGGGTATTTTCCCCTAAATGTCACAGTGTCATTTAAATTATAAGGTCGTTAAATATTTGAAAAAGCACAACTGCCGTGTACAAGGAAGTTAACACTTGATAACAGGACCCCACACAAAAAAGTGTAATGTTAAATGGTGTTAAAGATGATTGCTGAAGATGTTAAAGTTGCTGGTAGCATGTATACAGCATTTCATATTTTAAGACATAAACAACATTTAGAATTCTTCAGAGCCAGTAACATTTTCATGGGGCACGTAAATAGGCCAGAACATATTAGAACAGTTTAAGAACATGTTTTTAACAGGGTGGGATAGGCGGGATTTTGGGACCGCTTCATTTTCAACTGTGTGAGCTTCATAATAAATCACATTCAAAAAATCAAAGCTGAAAATCTATACCAGTAATTGAAATAAATGTCCCAAAACCCTCCAGTCAGTCTGAAATTCTGTGTTGTGTCTGCAGCTATTTTAAACGGCTAATACCTAGCAAAGCTAACAGCACCATGAGCCAGCATTAGAGCAGGAGCCACAAGCTAAAAGCTCATTTTGGATAGGGTTCCATTATTTTCTCTCGTATTCAGTTGATGCTTGTCACATGGTGGCAGTGGTCCTTGTCACTGGGACAGCCATTAAAAGCCATGGTTCAGGCATTTCTGTTTTTTAGCGCCTGTAGCTTGTGAATAGTCAAACACCATGACACTATTTAAGCTCCACCTTCTTGCTCTGTCATTATATGTGTTTTTAATGTTTTAGCCTTGCTACACAGTGTGCAGGGGCTGTGTCAGATTTTGTTCAGCTTGAATGCAAATCTGAAAGCTCATCTTTTCCCGAACATCTGCGCAAGTATTTTCCACTTTACAGAATTCCGCATAATGGAATTCTAGCAGCACGTTAGCACTAAGCTTATGGCACTGCACATTAATACTTTTTGGCTGTTTGAAATTAAACACAAACATCTGATGCTTGTAAAAAGGCATTCCATTTTTTTATCTGAAGCTTGTAAAAGACTTGTATTGAACACATATTTCAGCTTGTATGTGGCCTTTCCAGAGTGATTTCTTCTCTCCAGGAGGTCTAGAGTGAAGTTTTCTCTCACCAAATGGGACCCAACCAAGAAGACTAGAGGCCTAATGAATGGAAGAGCTTGCTTAGTTAAATCTACCTGGATACCAAATCTGATTGGAAATCTTTCTGTTTGGCATTACAAACCCTTTTGCTTCCAACCAAAACTTAATCATGTTTCCATTTGCCCTGTTCCCAACCTTGTCTATGCTCTCATCCACAAACAGACCTTCCCCTATGCTGCATAGCTACAAGCAGCTGTAACCATTGTGAAGTTTATGATGTGTCTATATGTAGAATCTGCTTTGGAACTCCAGGGCAAAAATTAAAGATGCAAACTTTAGATGCTAAACCTGTGCATGCTGATGTGTCAAATGATCTATAAGGGACACATTTTTGTTCATTTGCAAGACCTTGTAGAGTTGCAAAAGCATCCTGCAGCTTTTATATGCAGATACAAACAGCTGCATTTTGTATTTCCAAACGTTATAACTTCTTACACTGTGGAACTTTAAAGAGAGTGAGAGAATGAGCACTGGTGGCTTGCATTTGATTAGCTGAATGAAACTGTCATTGACAGCTGCTGTGATAGACTCCAGGCTGGCCGCTGTAGGGGTGCGTGGCAGCGTGACTTCAGTCAACAGGCTTTAGGCCTGTAGGCCAGTCTATCACATACAGCTGACAATCCAGCTGCTGTTCAAACCGCATGTGTCAGACTGGAATTTCTCTCATTGAATAAACGGATTAATGATTCATGTTCAAGGCCCGGAGAGATAACAGTTAATGCCTGAGCAGGTATTCACCTCACTAAAATCCCATCTGCTTAAACAGTTCAAATAAATGTATTAGAATCACACATCCATAACTGGAATGCTGTACAGTTTATAAGCTCCCCTGCTGCTATGGAGATTGATTTGGACAAGGACACTACATGGACGAGCTTGTATAACATCGCAAGAAGGGGACAGAATGTAAACTATTAATCCTTAGAACTCGAGCGGCACGGAAACGCAGCGAATGATAAAACATCATCATACGGTTTTAGACTGTTTTACACCGTTTTTATTTGTTGAAATCAGATTTTACTAAAACTCTGAGTTCTAAGAGTTAAAGGTCTCTCAGTGGAACTATAGGATGTATACTGAGTGGAAGACTAAACCCAGGAAATGTGTCATAAAAGCTGTAAGCAATAGGGACCAATCTATGAACTGACAAGAAACAGACAGAACAAGTCAAGCACAAGGGAGAGGAAGTCACGCTTAGAGCGCATGGGAGTGGAGCCGAGCCAGAAATCCAACATGGAGAAGAGGCAACATCATCTATCTTGCCGTGGGACAAAAGACTCTTGAAGAGAGCAAAGGGTAAAGAGTGATGGGCCAAGAGCCTGAGGAACCAAAGCACGCCTTTTGCCTCAAAGCATCCTTTTAGGCTGAGGGTCTGCAGAGGAACCTTCACAATGTTGCTATTATAAGGGGCCAAGCCAGCAAACTGCCCAAGACCCATCACGCAATAACCCAAAGCATCAGTGGAACATTGTGACAAAGCAAATATCTAGACTTGAGCTGACCCTTCCTCAGCCCTACCCTCACTTTATTACTGCTGCTGCATCTGACGAACCTTCAGGTCATGTCAACTGTACAAGAGCAGCAGTGTTTTTGTGTTGCACTGTGGGGAAACATTTGATTATAGACAGAGAAAAATATCAGTTTGCATTCAAGAGTTCATCATTTTTTTTTGCCAGAGGGTGCAGTGGCTGGTGTCGATGGTGATCCATGAAACAAATCAATATTTTTGATTAGGGAAAGACAAAGGAAATGTTTTTTTTTTCGTCAATGGGGAGGGATTGGGTACAGATGAAATTGAACAAACTGACAACTTGCTATTTTCACTCAAGCAAACATTCATGTCAATTAGGTTGCATCACTCAAACATCTATGATTTTTCCAGAGATGCCCCCCAAAATTTACTGTTGAGGCTTTTGTGAGGGGTCTCAAGTGTCAGTCAGGGGTCTCATACCTTGATACGTATTTTAAAAATAACATTAAGTGTGCATGCCCCATTGGGTCTTGGTAGATACATCCGAAGTCAGCTAAGCCAGCAGTGATTGGCAATTCTCCACTTCTCCATTTTGCAATAACACTTCCTGAGATGTAATGCTGTGGATGTTTATTTCTGTGATACAAACTGTTAACAATACCATTACCTTTGCTAGCTATCCACACCTGCTAATTGGCTAACCAGGCCACAAACCTTGAAGGAGATGTCGTGTAATTTAGATCTTCCACGTGTCCTTTTAGGTTCACGGCAATAAAATGTATTTTTACTTTCCCTCCAAAGTCTTGGAATACTGTGTATTCCATCCAATTTACCAGCTTAAACTAGTGGCGTATTATATGATCTGTTGCTACAATTGAGCAATGTGTATTTAGGTTCAGGGATTTGGGTCGGCTGACCAGACCTCCTTTCTAACCTTTCCTAAGTCCTGTTCACACACAAGTGCAGCTTGATAAGACTCTTAAGCAAGATTAAAACATGTTCGTGTTGACTGTTGCTTTGCACAGGGCAGCCTTGATGCATAAAATGTCACGATCTACCAAGACAGGATGGCAACTGGGCAGTTGACTCAGTGTCTGAGCACTGGCTGACTACCATATCCGTGTTTATGTACCCTGTGACGCGCTCATTTCCGGTGCCTCGTGCGCGTCACATGACTGGCGTGTGTGACATAAAACTCACCTGCCAATGCTAATGAATGCAAGGTCTGACTGCTCCTTTCAGCCTCTGCTGACGGAGGCTTTAGGAGGGTCATGCGTTACAGAGAACATCAGCTCTCACTGTAGTTTTAGAAAGAAATCCCAGACAACTGCTCCAGCATCCACATCCACCTCTTACAGCAAGGATCCCAACTCCTGGAAGGCCAGTGTCTAGCAGTTTTTGATTTCCCTGCTCACAGCTGGTTCAACTCCCAGGTTTAGTGAGTTCGTTTGAGGGGAGGAACTACCAAACTGTGCTGGACACCGTCCCTCCAGGACTGGAGTTGAGGATCCTTGTCTTGAAGGAATGCCTGACCATGCTAACTAACAAATGAGTGCTAGTCTGCTTAGGTACGGCGTTTCAACTATGTTGTTCTTGCTTGACACTCTTGACAAATGTAGCCTCAGGTGGCCTCCGATAGTGGCATGACAAGGATGAGACATCTCTCCTTGGTCGAAGACCCACCACATCCCCCTAGCACACACTGACTGTCTCATCTGATTTGGACATTGTGACTGATGTAGATTTAGAATGAGTGGAGACCCTCAGAAAACAACTGCACCAAAAGACATTAATTAACTCCAGTTAACCTGAGCAGAGTTGTATTACAGTGACAATTGCAAAGAGACTACATAGCACCGCCATTAGCTGCGGATAATGAACACTCTGATGTAAACCTACCAACTATTTTTCACGGAAAGTTACTAAATCCTCCTTGAAAAGTCATTATATGCCCATAGCTACTTTTTTTCGCTCCCGATAATGACATGATATTGGCAGGGGGTGGATAGAGATTTTCATTTGGAGGATGGATGAAGTCCCAAACAATGCATACCACTGAATGGACAGCTAATGAAGTATATTTGCATACTATTTAGTAGGGGTGGTGCGATATGACTTTTGCATGTCCAATACTGATCTTGATACCACAACCTTGAGGATCTGCTGATCAATCCGATCCCATTTTTTCACTCTTGTTAACAACTAAGCTGTCTGGATGCAGTTTGAAACCAAAATGCCTCCCTTCTTCCTCTAGAGGGTGCTATGTTCACATGCCTGAATCTCCAGTGGCTCTTTGTTAACATATTATGTACCGTTTGGGCCCAAGAGCCTGTATTTTAATTCCCACCTTGCTGCTGATCTATGTTACTTGTGTCCTGACACATCTCTCTTTATGGCATGTTGCTCAAAGTTTAGATAAGCAGTTGCGTTATAATTCAGGTCTTTTCTGATATCCGATCCAGTGTATCAGACTGATACAGATACTGAGTATCGAATCAGCACACTTCTATTATTAGGTGCAGCAATTGGCCATTTGAGATGTAGCCAATTTGATTATCTACCTCTTTTTTGTGACTCTCTTCCATGGAAAGGAGTTGACAGTGATAAAGAGATACCATTAATTATGGTTCCGTTTGTTCATTGCATGATTGCGGCATTCGTGGGCTGCAGGAGCAGTTCTTCACTGCCAAACTGACCTTGAATATTTGTGTGCTTTGGACTCAAAGAGCAAAAAGGCAACAATTATGGACATTTTTGAAGGAAATACAAAAATGTGAACATGAGGACATCTGACAATGGAAACATTCTGAAGCTCTCATAACCACAACCACATTGAGCACAACTGTTTGCGCGCTGTTAGCCATTCCTGAGAATGCTTGAGTTAAGGCAAGGAATTCCACATCATTAACAGATAATTACAACCCAAGGCTAAACACCACATTGGTTATTCATGAGTGCCTTTAAAATTATGATTCCAGCAATTCTTGTAAACGCAATGAAGGCCACTTATTTGGACACTCAAAACCAACACACAAACAACAAGAGAATAAATGAATAATTCCTTCCTCCAATAAATGTCGTAAGGCTTTAGAAAGTTTCTAAAGTCACAGTTCTTCAAGGAAGGACTAAAAGGAACCAATAAGAGGTCAGTGCATAGCCTAATTCTCAGCAGTAAATGATCCACCACCTATAATGCCTGGTCATGATGTAAGTGCTTAACGGCTTTGAGGGGATCATGTGATAAGGCGGTAGGCCTCATTGGAGACATGTGTTGATGTTTTTGCCATCAGAAGCATCCTCCACCAGTGCTATGTGGTAGTCATTGGATAGAGTAAGGTGGGAGATGCAGCCGACCAGGCCGCGCAGGTACGGCCTGTGGAGAAAGGCTTCTTTTATTCCACCTAAAAGAGAAACACCAGCAAATATTACCAGCCATATCAATTTTCATCAGTCTCTGACCTCACAATGATTCAGTAGGATACAGTTCTTATGGAAATGAGCAAATGCATCACAAAAGAAACTTCACCACAATTCAGTTTGACATCAGGTATTTTGCTTTGAATAGGTAAATAAGTTTTTAAATCGTGGCAGGATCCATTTACATCCTAGCACAATTTACTGCACTGTCAGAGACGCCCCCATTCATTTTTTTTTTACTTCCAGTTAAACACTACCATATGTGATAAGTCAATTATTTTGCAGCATTAGAAAAAGGGCAGGACATTTATTTACTAAAAACCATGTATATGCAACAAATAATGAGATCTTCCATCTATTCTGTCTTAATCCAACCAGTTACTGCTGTGTTCTCCCAACAAACACTCCACACAAAGCTCTCACTGATAATATGTTCCCCTACAAAGAGACACATGCACTCAAGCAACAACCTATAAACACCTCAGCTGCCTTACATTTATTTCTTATGTGAATCTAAAATGGTTAAAGAAGAAATTCTTGAGGAGATTAGATCATTTACTTTCATATGGAAAAGGAAAGTCAAAGAAAATAATTTAGTTTCCAGAGCTGGGGTTCAAAACTCCTAACTCCTAACAAAAATGCAAGACATTCCCTCTCAGATAAACAGCACTTTCAGTGGAAATCAAGCTCCATTAGTGCTTCAGATCTGAATAAATCTACAATTGTTTTGTCCATTCTTCCACTGTGAGAAGATGGCTTGACTCTGTGTCTAAAAGGATGTGTAGCTGTTCAGGAAGCTGTTACTGAGAAACTGAACCAGACAGAAAAGAAGAACATCTTGGACACTAAATTGGACATATGAGATTTGGAGGAAGGTCTAAGGGACTGGCGCGTGTAAATTTGTAGCTGAGTTTAACTTGGATGGTGAGAAGCAGAAAATCCAGCCATCTTCACGACTTCACGAATTGTGATAAAGGTAACAAGTGGACACACTAAATACTGTACAAATGTGGTGAGAAATTATAATCACTTGTTGAGGCTTCTTTAGACTTTCTTTATAAAAAGTTTTCCTGACACTGAAAAATTAATAAGCTATAATCTGTTTTACTAGCAATTAAATGGATGAATACTATATCAGATATTATTACAATAAATTATAATGTAATATAAACTAAAATGAATGTAGTTTAACGGCCACCTTCAAATCGGTGCATTCCTACTATTGGTTTCACAAACACATTACTATGTTTATACCATCATCCTCATCAACACGGCTCACCTACATACAGGGCCCCGCTGGTGTTGAGCTGCCTCATTCTGCCAGGGGATTTTCCCACTTTGGTGGTGGAGTTATCCACACTCAGTTTGCCCATCTGTCCGTCTCTGAAGATAAGAGCAGGTATTTAAAGCAGTTGAGACTGGTACAGCACCTGCTTCTCATACTCCTTTAAGTCACTTCTGTTAAATATCCATCTTTAATTCAAAGCGTGTCTGACTGAGGCCCGTTACCTGACAGCTTTGATCCTGTGCCATCTGCCGTCGACGAACGTCCCACTGACTGTGAGTGTGTTCGTGCCACTGCCCAGGTTATAACTGGAGGAGAGTCACAGTTAAGACACAATGCGACTGTATGTCTAATATTTACTGTTGGAATTCATTCTATGCTTTTCTGAGAAAGTATCATGACTTCAAGAACACTAAACACTACATGTGTCATAAAAAACAATTATAGAGAGTCTGTAAACAGCAACAGCGAGATTTCTTTATGTTTTCTCCGATTTAACTGTAAAACATTTACAACTGTAAATGTACAGTTTGTAATAGAAATTGGCACAGTTCTGAACGAGCCACTCAAATTTGACTGTATTTTTTTTACTGTGTATTTCACTGTGTATTTATTTTCACTGTATTACAATTTCATTGTTCTTTTTTATTTGTTCTTAGTATTTTTTTATCTGAACTGTTCTCTTTTTATTTTTCTATATTTTTAGTGTGTATTTTTTTTTCAAATGTTTACTGTATTCTATGAATTTTACTGTGCTGTACTGAGCTTTAACTGCACTTTTGGAATTTTATATTAGTGTGCTTTTGCTGTGTTTTTTTGGGTTTTTTTTCAAAATTTTACACTACTTTCACTGTGTGCTTTTTTGAAAATATTACCATATTGTGCTTTTCCATTTTTTTAATTAGTAGTTCCTAAATTATACTTTTTTCATTATTTGTGACTGCAATCTATGCTGCTGCAAGACAAATTCCACTGGCACCAATTAAAAAAGTAATTTCATTTAATCTATTATAATCGAATTGAATCTAAAACATTTTGGAAACATCAAACATCGTTGTTCTCATTTTAAGTGTGGTGCTGTCTCACTGATGCATTTTTTGTTCACAGATCTCCAGATTCTGTAGATTGTCCAAAAACCAGGCAGGTGTGACAGCACCTTCTGTCACACTGATTTTAGTCCAGTACATTAAACCAGACTGTGTATATGCATGAATACGTTTGCGTCCATGTCCGTATCAATGTGTAATTATGTGATCTGAAACAAACCTAAAGACAACAGCTCCAGCATGTAAAGTCAGAAACATGTAGTCACTGTTGGGCCGCATGGTGACGTCACCTGTCCACATTAACAGGCCGTCCTGAGCTGTGCTTCTGAAATCCATCTGAATGTGAGTCCTGGAGCCTGACACTCTGGCAAGAGAAAAGAAAACATGATGGATTAGAATTTTACTGTTCTTTTTCAAAATTAACTGTATTTTACTTGCACTTGTTTAATTGTTTCATGTGGTACTCTACTATACTTTTACTGTGCACTTTTTTTATTCCACTGTATGATGCTTTTAGTGCACTAGTCCCTAGTATTCGTCTGTCCTGATAACAGTGTTAACGTTTACCTCTTCAGGACGTCTCTGCTGTCATACATGAGGTAGCTCCTTCCAGTGAAGTGTGGAACTTCAACAGCTGCACTCACTGCTGGGGGAGAACAGTGTACTATCACTGAATGGCCACTGGGGGGTGTACATTCCTAAAGCTGGAGTTAAAACTATACTGGGTTAGCATTGTGTAATGCATTTACATATGAAAAAATAATTAGTACAAGGCACAATTATTGGATTGAAAAATGAACATTAATGCCTAAGGAGATCCACACTGCAGCATCTAGAGCCAACTGTACTTCACCACAGGGTCCAATTTTATGTTTTTTGGTACCGATTTAAGAGAGCTACCAGCAGGACCTAATGGTACTGGAACATATCCTTCTCTATCTTTGGTAACACTTACAGCTTGGTGCATGAAAACCTATGCGTCGACCTTGGGAATGGGGTTCATGGAGAAAAAAGGTTTTGTGACAGGTAGGCCTCACCAAAAAGAGCTCTATGGCCAAACTCAGATCTCCTCTTTGTCCAGTCTAGTTCTCCTAGATATAACTGAGCTCAGTTAAACATCAGTATGAGATTTTGACCATTTTCTCATACTTAAATTCATCTCCTGAGAAAGAGGCTTCCTCAAATCTCAGCTCAATCCGAAGTTAAGATCTTAAAATGCTCTCTATTCTCTTGCACTGCTCTAGTCCTAATTTGTCTCAAATAATCAGGCCTTAAGATAAACTATAAGATCCAGAAGAAAACTTGGTGGCTTATAAATGAGCCTGAAATTTGTCTTAGTTGTCAAATTCAAGTCTCAACTTTGCCAGTTAGCTGAGAAGCCGACAGTTAAGACAGTCTGAGATCCAAAAAGAGAAGAAAACTGAGAAGCCGATGAGAATAGCAGAAGAACTTCTGTCTTGTTGATTTTTTGCACCTTATTTCTCCTGAAGTGGAGTTTAGGGGAAAGAAGTCAGACTTTAATAATCTCTAAATAAGATGACGATTTATTTCTGAAGAGACAAAGAAAAGACTGCTGTGAGCAGCAGAATCTTATTCTGAGACGGGGTATCTAAAGTCCCTGTTTTGCACATATTTGATGGCATCCTGGCTAGCAAACCCCCAAAATCCTGCCTGCTGGGCTGCAGTTGGTAACTCCAGTTGGTTTCTCAACACATCTTATTACATCCAGCGATTAGCCACTATTGGGACAGCATACTATCCGTAAAATTAAGTAACTAATGCTTTCATTTTGTGTTGCATTTTCCACAGGCTAGATATCATTAACATTCACTGCAGTGTCTGATTAGCAGTGCAAAATGCTGCCCATTTCATCACTTCTTAATGAGCAGCCATGAACAGGGCGTAGTGATTTACCACTCTGGCAGCGTTTGCCCTTATAACCCAGTGGGCAGTCACACTCATAGCTGTCGTGCTTTGGCTGGCACACTCCAGCATTGGCACACGGGCCGTCTGCACATGGGTGAACTGCATTCACCACGTTCACTCCCTCCACCGAGCCAGCAGTCAGATGAAGGACACGGCCATTCACAATAACCTAGCAGGAGACAGATACACATACGCATTTCACACCCTCAAACCTCCAAAGAAGACATTCTGATGACAGATTATGGTCTATGTTATGTTTGCAAAGCAAAAAATCAAATTTTCTTTAGATATTTTGTTCATTTTTGTGAACACTAAGTCACTCTGTGTCCTAAACCACAACCACAAGTGTGCTCCACCTTAATGAGCTCTTCATGAGAGGATGTGGTTCGAGTGGGCTGAGAGACAGTTTTACAGAAATGATTTGGTAGACTAATTATGTCTAGAGTTTGTTTGCAATGTTAGGGGTTTTTTTCCCCTTTTTTGTTACTAATAATTTTTAATGTTACTACAATCAATAATACTGTACAATACACCAAAAATCAACGCAGTTGAATTTCCGCCTTCAGATCAGTGTGTTTTAATGCGCATTTTATAGGTTTCACAAACAATTTACTGTGTTTATACCGTCATCCTCATTAACACGGCTCACCTACATACACGGTCCCACTGGGGGCTCTACATGAGCGGATGTGGTTTGAGTGGGTTGAGAAAGGTTTGAGTTTGTTAGCAATGTTAGCGTCACAGCTACAGAGGTTTTGGCTGATTTGATGGCATATGGTGTACATTCACTGAACCGTTTAACCAGGTATCCTTCAGTGTTTTTCAGCCTAATCTCAATCTCCCACATTTGTTTCGTATGGTTGATTACGACAGAAAAATCTCCCTTTAGAAAAGAACTGAAAACACATTCCCTCTGGACACACTCATAATAAAAGTGATTCTGCACAGAAAAACAACTCGAAACACAGTTAGAAACCAGTGGACTGTGGGCATCCTTCCATTTGTCTCTATTATAATGTTGCTGTTGGAGCAAAACCTTATCTTTACAGACAGGAGGTTTGGCTCCAACAGTAATGATAAGAGTCTGGTAATGGTCTTACCCAGAGGAAGATTTTGCTGCACAGAAGAGATTTTTTTTTTTTTTTTTTTTTTTTTTCGTTTCATTAGAAATAAATCTTCTTACTTGGAGATCATTTAAGTCTGACTTATTTCTACCCCCCTACCCCCCACCCCACCCCTTTAGGAGAAATAAGGAGAAAAAGAAAAAAAATCAGCTTAAGGCAGGCATTCTTTTGCTGTTCTCATCGGCTTCTCAGGTAACTGGTAAAACACCCAGAGTTGAGACTTGAATTTGATCATTAAGACAAATTTCTGGCGAATTTATAAGCCAACCGAGTGTTCTTTTTGATCTTATGATTTATCTGAAGATCTGATTGTCTGAGACACCAAAAATCAGAGCAGTGAGAGAAAAGAAAAAGCAATTTAAGATCTTAACACTGGGATTGAGAGTAGAGGAAGGCTCTTTCTCAGGAGCTGAATTTAACAAGTGTGAGATAATGATGTTAGATATATTGATGTTAAACTGACCTCAGTTATGTCAAGGAAATCTTATTTTGAATTTTCTTTTTCTGGGACAACAGTATGTGTTAGAAAGAGATTAGGCTGAAAAATGATTATTACTTTAAGGTGTTCAGATAAAATATCTAAATCATTAATTAGTTGTCAAACATGGACATAAGAGTATGTCATACTGTAGTTCTCAGCTGTACCTTTTGAATGCTTCCAGTGAAGGGCACATGGACTGAGGCGCTGCTTTTTGTGAGATCGTAGTTTGGGACGCCGCCGAAATAAAGCGGAGAGCTGCACCTGATCTGAGTGAAGGCGCCCTGAAAAAGGGGGCATGGGAAATTGGAAAGTGCTGTGAAACCTAAAGCTTAAATGAAAACCAACCAAGCTTGTATAAATAAATTAATAATTATAAAAAAGAAATTGGCTTTACTCATAGTAATTATAGTGATCTTTACTATGCACTACCTCAGCCAGGCCCTCCAGAGGCCGATGGTTGTCCAGCTGCAGAATTCCTCTTCTTGCTGTGCGAGACGCCCTCAGCTCGTGCCATCTGAACAGACTGACCGGCTCCTCACTCCTGCAATCACAGGGCGGAAATGGACAAATGTCACTGCTGCCCTACAGCATTCCAAATAAACCACGAAAGGATGGATTCAGTGATTCCGCTGGTCCATTTGTGATGAAATCTCCACACACTGTTGAGGACAGCTGGCGCTGGACAAACAGCAACATGTGTAATTGCACTGTACCTTCAGAAAAGGCATTTCAGACCATTCATATGGGTCCATTAATTGTGAAAAGTTTGGTATGTCAGCTGGTATAAGAAAAATAATGAGTTGAATGATGAGATGTATGACTGTAAAAATATGTTCATGTCAAACAGTGAACATTCCAAACCATTCCAGATAAGCTGCAATTTCTGGCCTTTGCAGCTAGATGGTGCTCTTTCCAAATTCAACCAACCACGCAAGGACAAACTTGGTAAGACGTTTGCAAAGGCTGTTCCAGTAGCTGTGTCCAAAACTGAAGGCTGCTTGGAGGTTTACTTCTAATGATCTGGTGCCTTACTGGGCAACATTTTGATATAAAAGTTCCTGTAAACTAACTGTGTTTGAGACAGGCTTGGAAGGAAGCAATAAACCAATTATCAAGCGCGCCCAGCTTGTGGTTCTGTCTTGGCAATTATCATGCAAGAGATTACAGTTAGCTATAGGCTGGCGTGTGACTGGTCTTAATTTAGTTGTGTACTGGCTTTGTTGCATTTGTTTATGAATAAGTTCACAACGGACACAGGCATATCTCCATATGTACAAGTCTTGAGCCAGTCCTCATTTCTTCATACTTTGTTTCCAAAGATCCACTTTCTTGTGTTAAATGCAGTCTTGAGGAACGGTTCTCCAGGCTTCCTTTCAGTTTTTTAGTCCAGTCCCTGAACCTGACCAGTTTCAGAGGACATTTTTTGTTTTTCATTTTTTTAAGCCCCACGGTGACCTATGTATGAATAATTTAAGCAGAACAAAGACCATCTAACTGAAGTCCTGAACCAGTGAAAAAACAGGAGCAGATGATTCCAGATGATCAGGCGGTGATCAGTATACTGTGGTGCTGAATGGTGTGTGGGCAGCTGGTGGCCTAGTGGTTCGGGTGTTTGCCCTGCAATCAGGAAGTTTTGATTCCCAAGACTGCTGAGCACCTCCGAGGTACCCTGAGTAAGGTACCGTCCCCACACACTGCTCCTTGGGCACTGTGTTCTTGGCTGCCTGCTGCTTCACTTAGTGAATGGGTTTAAATACAGAGGAAGAATTTTGTGCTGTTCACACTCTGTGTGTTCACGTATGACAGAATCTTCACTTTATCTAGGCTCCTTGTGTCTTTAGGCTCTTTGCAGCCTGTCACAGTAACACATTTGTTCCAATTTCGTTCATTTAATCTACTCAATATGACGAAGACTGTTTGACAAGTATACGATGAGAAGATTCAAAGCAAAATAGTAAGAAATGAGGAGTGGTTCAAGACTTTTGCACAGTACTGTACATGTTTTTAAAGTAAAGTGAAGAAGGGGACAGCCACAAACAGGGTGGTTATAGGACTCAACATCGGACCCTCTTGCCATTTTTGTCTCCTGACTAATGCCCATACGGGAAATCAGGAGAATTTCTAGTCGGCCAGTAACATTTTTGGGTCGTTTTTTTGTAGGCTAACATAGATCTAGACCCACTAACTATAAACACACTGTAAATTTTACCACCAGGTCTACATCTGCAGTAATGTAGGAGGCTTGCAGTGGCCCCTCCTTACAGCTCTTGACTGCTGAAGCTGACACACAATGTACAGCCGTGGACACACTGTCTCCAAACATTGACCAGATGGATGTACTTCAGCAGCCAGGAATTTCCTCAGACATTTGAGTGTTACAGGAGCATTCCAGTTAATACTGACTGCATGGACGCTGGAAGCATTTTTAATGTGGGGGGATGCAAGGCTCTACGTCTCGACTGTTGTCTGGGAAGTGAAAAGTGGGGGGACAAACAGAAATGCTTTTGAAAACTGGGGGGGATTAAAATGGTTCCGGCGCCCACGACTGAATGAACAGGCAGCATTTTTTGTAACTGGGACAATAATATATGTACACTCTTAAAAAGGTATTGTAACCAGTGGGGTAATTATCCTCCTAAGGAGCAGTAAGGGTGGGGTGATCACACTTGGGCCCCATTCTTACAATTTTACATCCATGACCAATAATAATAATAATAATAATAATAATAATAATAATTATTATTATTATTATTATTAATATTATTATTATTATTATTATTATTATTATTATTAATATTAATATTATTATGATTATACTAGAAACTAGAATGCATTTCCACAAGAAAATGCAACGTGTGATTGCAAAGTGTGACTGTATACAAGATGGAACCATGCCAATTTTTAAACAGCTTTAGAGGAGAGGCGTCCACAATCATGCTACTACTACTACTAATAATACAATTTTTACTCGGTTACAGTCATTTTTGAACTGGGCCCATAAGATCCTCATTATGCGACTGATCATAACGGTACACACTTGATAACGACGGTTCCAGATCCACAGTCAAAGCGGAGCTCGATGTGTCCTCCCACCATAGTGATGGACAGGAAGTCTCTGCTGTCTGAGTCCTCACTGTAGAGCAGAGTGCCGTCGTAGGCTGCAGGCAGGAAGGTCATTTCAAACTCCATGAAGGAGAGGTAGTGTTGAGCAGGCTGGGGCCAGGACACGCTCAGGTAGGAGCCCAGAGTCTCGTTAAAATGAGGGAGGAAGAGGGAGAAACCTGTAGGACAAACACAGGCGCTGTCAGTCTGATGGTCAGTCTGAAACTCAGCAGAGCAGGCAGCTGTACTGAACCTGACAGTGTGTTCACTTACTCTCCTGGCACAGAGGACCTCTATAGCCGAGTGGACAGAGACAGATGTGGCCGTCTGCTCGGTTAGCGTAGCACACGCCTCCGTTCTCACAGCTGATGCCCACGCACACATCATCACTGCACTCCCCTACATCACCGATACATATTACACTCTTAGTAAACATAAAAAAGGCACAATAATGAGAAAAGCAGGCCACAGACTCTGTTTAAGTCAAACTACGGGGACTATGTCAAAGTTAAAAGTAAAAAAAAAAAATTATATATACATTATAATGTCTAAGAGTGTGTTTTTTTTTTTACTATTAAAAGCCCAACTAGTCAATCTACCTTTTCTTAATGGGGATTTTTTTCTATTTTAAATTGTGGGGCCTCTATAAGTAATGTTAATGTTAATTAATGCTTTAAAAAACAAAAAATATATACATTATAACACATAACAGTGTGTTTTTTAAACAGTAAGTAATTATCAAAGGCTCAACCTGTGTATCTGTGCAGTTGTAACGTAAGGAATTTCTTCCAGGATCAATAGAGTTATCTAATTCTGATTCTGATTCTGATTCTTAAAGGATTTTTTTATGTAAAGATAATTCAACTCAAGTTTTTCAGAGAAGTTTGGTGTGAAATAGTTCATTTTATATGAAATTACAGACTTTTTTTACACTGATGAAAAAAGAGAGTTAAATTTTCCCTTGAGCAGGTTGTGGGTACTTATCAGTCATAAAAAATGAGTCCACATGCTTATCTCAAAACTGTTGTAAAACAGGCCTCACACCGTGAATTCATTCGCAATTTATTGAACAGGTTTATAAGAGGAAGCTTTTAAAGGCATTAAACACTTCAGGTGTCTTGTTCCATTCACTACCACTGTAAGTTTCTCTGAATGACTTTGTTCACATCTTAACCATTTAAGCAATTTCCTCCAGGATCAATAAAGTTTTCTGATTCTGATTCTGAAAATCATGCAGAAATTGGTAGAACTGCCCTTTCATCCTTTTCAAATTCTGTTTGAGATGCAACAACCAACGGACAGAGTTCTAGTCACTGTATGAAGATTAATTTCCATAAATATGCACAGTTTCACTTTACACAAAAAGATATGCTATGATGAGAGAAAAAATGAAATTTGATATTTGTAAAAAGTACTCTGAGGGTCCAATGATATCATCCAGAATAAAAGTATGGTGTACATACTAGGGCATTAACGACTCCAAATTTTTTTTAAGTCGACTTATCCGTCAACATAGTCGACGTCGAGTCATTTGATGACGTCACACAGACGCAGCGGAGGAACACAGGTGTCCAACACTGAGCAACTTTTATTAAAGTTCTCTGTAACATTAACAGTCAACAAGACAATTACACAAAACAAAACAAAGGCAAATGCCTTGAATTTCTGGTAAATTTAAGTGCACAACACAAAGTGCACAAAAAAAAGCTTAAGCAGCCACTCAGCATCCTCTGGACTGGACGACTCCCTGCAGTGCTAGTCGACTAGTCGACTTTTGTGTTAATGCCCTAGTACATACTATAATAAATATTGTATATGTATTGTATATGTATTGTATATGTTTCATTAAGTAATAACTGAGTAAATTCCAAATGATCTTAAGTACAGGACGATTACATAAAAGGTGCCACAACGTATTGACCACATGTATCAATTCTGACACGTATAGTATATTACTATACTATAATGTATTATAAAAATATTAAAATCTCACACATTCCACACACACGCGTCTAGCTAGGTGCTTTGCTAGCCTGTAATTTTTCAAAGCAGCAAAAGAAGGCCCCAGAGAACGGTCAGGCCGGCTGATGTCCCTCAGAGGAACCCGGGTCAGCTCGGCTCGAGCCCTTCTAAATCAGAGCAATATGAGCGAATTAGCCTACAGGTGCCTGAGGTGGGAGGTTAAAGGTGACAACACACATTCCTTGACTCCCTCTGCTCACCTATGTCTGCCCCACTCAGAGCACGGCCCGCAGGCCACGGCCTCATGTCAGTCATCCTGCCGTTGACAGAGAGGCTCTGGACACAGCCCTGGAAGCCCCGGTTGGTCCCAGCCGCCTTGGCCAGCCAGTAAATGGAGGGTGAGCCGCCGAGGTAGAGCGGCGTGCGAAAGGTGATCTTGGTGAACGCACCCTGCAGTGCAGGAACAGAAAGACAAAGAAGAGAAGAGTCTGATTACTGACAAACTGAAGGCTGTCAGAAATGACCAGCGCAAGTTACTGATGTGAACAAAAATGTTAAACGATGTTAAACCTACTACACACAGCATGTTTCATTATCACTGAAAAATGACTCATTGATCATTCATGCTCATTTCTGCATGAATAAAATAAAGACAGTTTTGGCCTTCATATATTATATTATGATATCATATTATTATTATTCCTTTTTACCTGTTTAAAGGCATTATATCTTGCCTCACTTCATTGGTAGATCATTTTGCTTAGAGCAAAATTTTTAGATTAAGATTATTTCAGTGGATAAAATGGATTAGAATAAGTAAAAACTGTCATAATTATGTCGAAGAGTCCTATATTCTAAATCATTTTGCTTAGAGCAAAAGAATTAAGATCATTTCAGTAGATAAAATTGATTAAAACAATTTTAAAAAACAGTCATAAGTGTGTTGAAAAATCTTAAATTCTGTCATTATCATCCATTATCTGAGCTGCTAGTCCTTATCCAGGGGGGAGATGGTGCTGAAGTCTAAGCAAAAATCGGAGAAACACCCTGAGCAGGACATCAGTCCATCTCAGGGCAGACACACACACTCACACACACACACACACACACACACACATACACACACACACACACACACACACTTAAGGGCAGTTTGCATTTCCAGTGTACCGTGCTCTGACTGACATTCTATGCCCGGCTAGCTCAGTCGGTAGAGCATGGGCTCGTGGGTGGCCTGGTGGTTAAGGAATTGCCCCTCCGATCGGAAGGTCATAGGTTCAAATCCAAGGACTGCCAGTGGCGCCACTGAGGTACCTTTGAGCAAAGTACTGTACTGCTCAGGGTGCTGGAAACCTAGTGGGTAAAACACATGCCTGTAAACCCGATAATCGCAGATTCGAACCCTCACTTTCTACCCTTGCGTCCTTGAGCAAGACACTTAACCCTCAGTGTCTCCAGGGGGACTGTCCCTGTAACTAATGATTTTAAGTCTCCAGCCAAATTCCCCCTTTACCTTTACATCTTGGTAAAATTTGCTTTTAGAACTATTTTGTGGTAGTTTCTAGTTGTGTTGGATCTCTTGTGTTGTTGTTTAACATGTTTATTTACCCCTGTAGTTCTGCAGTGCTCCTGTGCTTGTCATCACTTAGACCACCTTGTGTTTTTGTAGTTTCTCACGGTTTCATGGACCCCGGACCCCTTATGTTTGTTTGTGTTCTTGTTACTTGTTCTTTAGCATTAAATCTTTTGGATCCAGCAATTACCTCTTCCTTGCCTTAACTTTCATGTCATTACATCTTGCTTCTGTTTGTAATGTTTGTAAAATGTGTTTAGTTGGAATATTCTTCTTTCTGTATATTTTAATACCAGAGCTTAGCCTTTGCAAATTTCTGCTTAATTTAAATTATTTGACAGGTTTAGTGCACAATCCTACGGATCATTTCACCGCATTTCACTGCTCATTTGTACTTGTATATCCATGTATGTGACACACAGAATTTTGAAAGACATGTTCATGTGGATACAGTATGCATCAATAAAAAATGTTTCCAAGATGCTGATGAACACACGGCTCACCGCAGAGCGTCCAGTGACGGGTGTGTTATTGTCGACTCTCAGCCAGCCGCTCAGGCCCTCTCTGTACACGGTCACTGTGTGCCACACTCCCAGCTTTACCCGACTCTGAGCCACTATGTGAGCCGCTCCTGTACCACAGTTATACCTGAAAACACACACATACACACTGGATTATAAAATGCTAAACTAAAATCGAATATTTCCTGAAGAATCTCTGCTCATGTGACTGAACCTGAAGTGAACTTTTCCTCTGATAAGGGCGAGGGAGGCGAAGTCCCCCTCTCCTTGGTCATTTTCCCCACAGTATAGCAAGAGGCCGTCTTCACTATCGGCCTACAAGAAAGAAGCAAAGTGCTAATGTTGTTAATAGTGACCAGTAGGGTCAGTTAGAACCTAACTGGTAAACCTTCCCAGCTGGAATGAATAATTAGCCAAGTCAGAACAGCTTTTCCTAAACTGGGTCACAAAAATGACAAACAAATTCTTACCATGAATTCAAGTATGACCTCAAATGAGTAATAAGAGTTCTTGAGAGGTTCAAAGGCCATGTAAGAGTGTCCACTGAACTTTGGAAACCGCACAGCAATGGCTAAAATGCAAAAAACAAAACCAAAAAAACAGAATGAGATTGTATCCTTCAACTTTAGTTTGGAAAATCTAATTTACAAAGTTTGCTTCTCATATCCCAAATGTAGCGAATCAGCCAAGACTTGTTTTTTGTCCACTTTTGAACCGAAACTAAAAGTAGTGCACACTTATAACCACTGGTTAGCATTGTGCTAACGCTATGCGTAAATAATGACCATATCACCTCAGTACATTGAGTTCTTCAATCTCAAATAGACTTAATGTGTGGTTTCTTGTGTGGTAACTGAATGAAACTTAATTTTCTAAATCCATGTAAACATGGCTGCTAGTGCAACATGATTTTTCCATTTTGAGTATCCTACACTTTCAGAAACCACACAAGCAAGTGTGTATGAGATGACTAAACAAGTCAGCACAGTTTGTGTGATGTGTGGCATGTTTGATGGTTAAGATGAGATGCTAAATCTATCGGCCTCCATTAATTAGCTACATTAGCCTCATAGCTTAAGTGAAAAACTGTCTTGGCTGTAAACTGCGTAAAAGTGTTTCTTTATTTCTAGGAAGAATAACACTGATTAATAAAATGTATCATAAATGGATGAGAAGGTTATAACAACAGGGTCCATAAGATCAGTGGAGTTGTTAAAGAGAACAACTCCTAATTACTATTAGTGTTACTAGTAAATCTGTAAATTATTTATCTGCAGTATTTATATCAAGTGTTTGTGTATAGAGCATGGTATACTTTGTTTAGAGTATTTTCTGCAGTTTTTATTTGATTTTATTTATGCTTTTTTTCTTTATATTGTTTTTGTTCTCGTCACTGTGTGTCTGTGCAGTCTTAACATAAGCAATGTCCTTTGGGATCAATTAAGTTTTCTGATTCTGATTCTGATGACTGTATTATGGCGACACTTTCTTCTCTCTGTGCTGGGCGAAGGTCAGCGCTGCCGTGACCGCGGCTCGTCAGGCAGAAAGCAGAGCGCCTAGCTGCTGATCTGTAACCTTAACATCTGCCACCCACGACGTGACAAGTGTGAGTGTAGAATGCTGGCCTTCTCCTGCCCTTCAGCACTTCTTCTGCCAAGTTCAGTGCAGAGTCATGACCTTTTAAACACATGACCTGAAGCTGTGTTTATGGAGAGGGACTGTGGGACCTCTAAAATGTCACAGTATTTATCATTGTAGGTCTGATGTCTGTTAGAACTCTGAACTCTCTACTCTGTATCTAATGTGCCATCTGTTATTTATGTCTATATACATCAAAAGCAACTAGCACCGTGCACTTTACACTAATCTGTACATTTGCACACTTCAGATCTTGTTTTCACTTGTGATGTTTAGTTGAATATATTTTTTTCTACATTTTTCTACTTAGTTATTAATTAATTTATTGTTACTATATTGCACAGTCTCGGGGTCACATTTCACTAACTGTATATGTGACAAATAAAGAATCCTGAACATCTGTCGAAATATTTGGGGTCATCCTGGTAATCCGGTAATATAAATATTCAGCAATGTGTAATAAAGCATGTAACACTTTCCAACAATGTCCTTGGTCTTGTGGAGGTTCTCAGTATGCAGTGGTCAGTACCTACTAAAAAGGGGTCCAAGGGTGGAGAACCAGTGAACTGGCAACAGGGTCATGGGGAGTGAAGGCTAGGACATCTGTTTTGATCCCACAGAAGAGCCACTGTAGCACAAACTGCTGAAAAACTTCACGCTGACTCTGATAGAAATGTGTCAGAACACACAGTGTATCATAGCTTGCTGCATATGGGGCTGTGTAGCTGCAGACTGGTCAGAGTGCCCATGCTGACCCATGTTGACCCACTGAAAATGTCTACAGTGAGCTTGAGAACTGGACCACGAAGCAACTGAAGGAGGTGGTCTCATCCGATAAATCATGTTTTCTTTTGCATCATGTGGACAGCCAGGTGTTTGTGTGGGTCACCTGGGGCAGAGATGGCACCAGGATGCACTATGGGGAGCCAGCAGAGGCAGTGTGATGCCCTGCGCATTGTTCTGCTGGGAAATCTTGGGACCAGGCATTCATGTGGACGTTGTTTTAACATGTACAATTTACCTAAAGACTGTAGACTCAGTACACTTGTAACAGTGTCCCCTAATGGCAGCGTCCTCAGCAGGATAATGCACCCTGACACACTGCAAACACTGTTCAGGAAAGGCTTGAGGAAGATCACACAGAGTTGAAGGTGTTGACTTGGCCTCTAAATTCCACAGATCTCAGTCCGATCCAGCATCTGTGGGATCTGATGGACAGTCTGATCCATGGAGGTCCCACTTCCCGACTTACAGGACATACCACAGCACATGTTCCCGGAGTCTCATCAGGTCAGAGCTGTTTTGGTAGCACGATGATGACCTTCACAATATTAGGTGTTTTTATGGTTGACTGAATATCACATTGTCTGCTAAATGTTTTCTGAATATGTCACCAAACAGAATACATTAGAGACAGTGTCTTCAGTAATCACTGCTGTTTCACTATTTTATTTATTTATTTATTAAAGGGATTATTCAATGATATTCTAGGCCAAAAGTTGAACTCAAAACTATCACGTACAACATTTCGGGCAGTGTCCTTGTAAATAATTCCCGGAATAACTTTCCGTGAGGGAGGCAATAAACACTTCAGACGTCTGGTTCCTATCACCGCCACTGTGAACAGTTTTGATTTTGGTTCGTTTCTGTACAACTGAGGATTTCATGCCAAGCCACCCCGAATGTTTCCTAACATTCCTAATTTAATTATGCCGCAATTTTGAAAGATTCATGGCTGTGTGAGATGTGTGAGTGTGCCAACCTACCACCCCCACGCCAGGAGCCTGGCCCAGCGGGTACTTCAGTTAACTCTATACTGTACTGTACTCACCATCCGAGCAGGTTTCTCCGCTTCGGCCGAGAGCGCAGTGGCACCGCGAGCCTCCGTTACTGTAGTCGTCGATGCAGACGCTATTAGGAGGACATGCTGTGTCTTCACAGGGCAGGTCATGCAGCCGCCTCACTGGCCCTGTCCAGCGGTTCCCCGGGACATGGGGGACTGGAGCAGGAGCCTTGGTGACAGGCTCCAGGGATGAGGAGGGGGGAGGAGTGCTAGAATCAAACACCCTTATAAAGCCAAAGCTGGAAGTGTTCATCTCAAAGCTAACACCACTTAAGCTTGTTTCAGATGCTGCTCTTCCCAGAGACGTTCTACTGTCCTGATCTGCAGGGACATCATGCATCACCTGGAAAACAAAAGAGCCATTTGTTCCTGTTTCTTCTCATGCAGGAGAACACAAAGTATTAACCCACCTACAAAGATTCCCAAACCTCTTCAGTGAAGACAGAGCCGTAAACTTCCAAATCATCATCATCCATGAAGTGCTGGTGGCCACTGCCAGCTTCTTGCGCACCTGAAGACCAAAAGGGCCTGTAAGTGGTTGTCCATGTGCTGCATGTTTCAACTTCTCCGTGTCTTGTCTTCATATTTTAGAGTTTTAAAACACCTTAGTTTATTTACAACAGTTATTTCAGTATATGTAATATTAGTAAGAATAGAATCATGAGGTTTGAGAGAGTTATTTCTGCATTTAAGTAAGAAATAACTCTTTAGATTTTCCAAACTATTTAAGTATTTATACCTGTGTATGTGTATTTCATGCAGAGTATTTATTTTCTGCAGAATCTCTATTTGATTTTATTTAGACATTATATTTTATATTGTTCTTGTCTCTGTGTGTCTGTGCAATCGTAGCATAACCGGTTTTCTCTAGGATCAATAACGTTTTCTGATTCTGATTCTGATTCTGATTCTGATTCGGAAGAGATAGCAAACACAACTGCTTCCAACTTGTTTTCCAGACACACTGCAAGCAACGTTCCAAGCTCTGGACAAGCACATTCATAACAGCTAAAGGCCCTTATGATGGAAAACCCAATCTTCTTCTCTTTTTTCTGAAATAAGGGTTGGATTTAGTTTTTAAATGTTTAAGTTTCAAAGCATGCAATACAGTCCATAAAGGGAAACGAAGCTGCAGAAACAGCCAAGTTGAAATTCACTGTTTTTGTAATGTCAAAAAATCAGCTTATTTATATATGTGAAAACCATATGCCAAAGTTTGAACACCCCTGGTCAAAAACATGTTTTGTTGATTTAATGTGAAATTGTGAATGAGAAAATAACTCCACATTCTCTATAGAAAACACACTCAGGCATATTTAAATTTGCAGTTACTGTGCATTACTGAATTTAATAGAAAAAACATGGCATGTGCAAAAACGTAATTAAAAAAACTGTAACATAGAATGTAAAAATGTACAGTAAAAACTAGTATGCATTGAAAAAACTGCATTAAATGTTGCAGAAAAATGCCATATTTAAGGATGCGTTAACTTTGACAGGGGGTCAAATTTCAAACTTGTGCATATAACTGTATGTATATCTATTCAGTCTACAGCAGCCCCACCCATTCATGCTGAAGCACTAAGGATTGTTTCCTCTCAAACTGCTACATGAATAAGGCACAATACCAGACAGCCAGTTGGTTATTTACAAAACTCAGTCTTAAAGGGACAGTAATAATAACAGCGTGTTTCATTTTAAGGGGCAGGAATGGTGATAGAATGGTTGTGTAATGCATTACATTTTGGGGATAATGTTTCTTCAGTCTGTTGTTATTGACCCTCCAAAGACCACAGCTGTGTAATGTTTAACACATCAAATTCCACTTTCTAATTTTCAAAACCTTATTGTCTAAAAAAGAATACAGGAAAACATGGCTGTGTTTCTGGAAATGGACATCCCAGCTTTATATTGAACTACCAGACATCCTGGGACTCACTGAGTGTCCAGACGGGTTTGGTGACTGGGCTTGGCTGGCTTTCTCCATACACGTTTGCAGCTCGCATTATGAACTGGTATTGTGTGTCAGGGCTCAAGCCTCTCAGAACCATGGAGTGGGTCCCCGCTGGCACCCTGACCGACGTCCACTCAGTGTCCAGCTGCGGTCTAAATTTGGGAGGAAATAAAGAGAAACCAAACTGCACAGACTTGTAATGCACTGCTGTCATTAGAAAACCTGCTGTCTATGAAATGACAGATTTTCATAAAAACTGCCAGATTTCTATGAATGTTTGGAATCTCTATTACCTTATAATTATTAATTTCATTGTTAGTGATTACATAAACTGCAAAAAATTACATACATTTTTGAGCATTAATTCTACATTTGTTTTCCGAGCATTAAATCCAAACTTTTGAGCATTGATTCCAATTTTTAAATGGTACTGTGCAATGAAATAGTGTAACAACAGTAATAGTTTATACTGGAGATGTATCATTATACATTATTATATATTATTATCATTGTATATTATATAGCATTTTTGCTTGTAGCTTGTGGCAAAAAACAAATTATCTAATGTCAGGTCAACTGATCTCTGATTTCTGCTTGTTTTCCTTATTTCAAGAGATGTGGCTTAATATGAATATATTGCTTAATGTAAATATTTAAATGCCTTTTCCAATGTTTTTTTTTGTCAGTTTCTAAGATATTATTTATTCATTGCAGTGTAGAGTGTTCTTGTTAGAGATAAGATATTAGTTACAGATATTATACTTTTGTGTGCTGGATAATAATCTGAAAGTGCAAACAGTAGCACATTCATGTATGTCATGTTTTCAATCACTCCTTATTTGTGCTGTTCTGAGACGCCACTTTTATCAAATCATTTGATACGGTTGTTAATTGTTACAACTGCAACTTCCAAGGGCTGAAATAGTATTTACTTTTCCTTGTAGTTCATATAAAGTCACATTCTGCAAAGTTTTACTCATTACATCAACTGTCTACTGGAATGTACCAGTCATTCTACAAGTCTGGTGTCCTGGAGGGGCTGCAGCACTGCTGCAGCTATTTCTGACTGGGGCTTTAGGGAACTGGGCAGCACTGGTGGGGTGAAGGCCATCTGGTTGCCATGAATGAGACAGACACCATGCGAATAAAAGGCTGTCTACAACTTTTCATGAGAACAGATCTGCATAAATAGCCCTGCTCGCTCATGAAGAGCTCCGGACCACCATTGAGACGCTGTCCGACATGTATGCTATACTGCTCCTCAGAATCTGGGAGTCCGGCTGAATGAAAATGCTCCCAGAAAGCTGCTTTTCAGCTCCCCAGCGGTCTTCAGACAATAGAACAAGTCACGTCTTTCTCTGATCTAACTGTGTGGTCCTGTGATAATGTCTATTTACTGACATTTGGCTGTGAGGACTACTGCTAAAGTGGTTTTGCACCATTCAGTCCTCCTTTATTGGTCAAAAAGCATGCATGACAACACGTTTAATGCTTTAACATGTAGAGAAACACGTTTCTGCTCAATAATCTACCCCTCGGTTAAGCTGGAAAGGGTACGTGTGATTTAGCTTCAGCAGTCCACCAGCAGCTTGTTCTTATTTAGCATTTCTCCCAATTTTTCCAAGCCCCTTATTAAAATGTCACCGCAAATATACATAAAACGGGCAAAAAATCCACAGTCCAGGAGATATCCACAGTCACAGGCTCATAAAGTTCCAGCAGCAAGAATGTAGGTTATCAGGAAAGCAATAGGGACAGTAAGATAAGATGTTTATGGGTCACTTATGGTAAAATGTGTGGTTCTGCAGACACAGATTCCCATAAACAGCCTATAAAAACAGTTTAAATCAGGTTAGTGTGTTCTTGTTACTACATGGCTTTGAAAGATCTTGCATGACTGGATTCCATAAAACAATCCATGAATATAAATATATACAGTATATATGTGTGGAATTGTTTCATGGAATCCAGTCATGCAATATATATATACATATGTGTGTGTGTGTGTGTGTGTGTGTGTGT
>JBBIGA010118228.1:0-28098 GCA_037576975.1 Alestes dentex | reverse complement strand
AACTGCTGTTTGGAACTTTAGAGGCTCCCCATAACCTGGAAGTAGGCCGGAAGTACCGCCCCCATTGCTGACAACGGAACCCTATGGAAGTGTCGCCACTCTGTTTTCTCTACCGCTCTGCCTCGAACCAATACAAAGAGTAAATGAAAAAAACAAAAACATGGAGAAAACAGTGGAAAAACAGTGGCCGTACCACAACCCACTCATAGCAGTTCTGTTGATAAAAAGATACAATCACTCACAAATCTCACCTTTATTAATCAGAAATAAAATCTAAGAGTTCACAGAAACTTGTGCCTGATAACAGCAGCAGTCTTTTCAATATCTTAGGGGACCCCAAGTCATGCTACCCAAATGGCGTTCCTCTTTCTGTTTCACTATCAGCATGATGCTTCCAACCGGCCAGAGTGTATGGCTTTCCCCCAGCCTACACTCCCACTCTGCACACTGTTTGCAGAGCGTCTAAAACACTTTACCTGTGTACTGAGTTTTCCATTGAAGAAGCCCTCAGCACAATACAGATCAGCACTATTTAAATGGTGCTGCCAATTAGCAACGAGACAAAACGATACGTCCTGACACTCTCGCGAGGCCACAGCAGCAGTAATGGCGTCCTCCCTACCCTACGGCTTACAAGTGTTTTAATAATAATTTCACTTAATGCAGTGTTGCACTAGTATCACCCTTGTGAAAAAGTCATCAAGGTGTTTTTGGCAATCCTTTGTTGTTCTTGGATGGATATCAGGTGAAATCATGAAGACTAATCTCATTGGAGGCAATTTTCCATAGATGTTCATCTTGTTTTTTGTGACTTCCTGAGAGTCATTGCTGTGCTCTTTGACGAATTTTGGTAGACTAGACTTCTGGGAAGGTTCTTACTGTGGCTCACTGGACTCCCAGAGCTTTATGACTTTGTGACTCTTTCCAGCCTGATTCATTTCAATACCATATTTCTCTGCTATTTTAATATTTTTGGCATTGTGTAATGCTTGTTCAGACCTTTGGCCCAATCTGTCATTGCTAGAAAGGTTCTGTTTAAATGATATGCAGATTCAACTGTCATGTAGGTGTCGTTCCCCAGGCTCAGTACTCCAGAGACTGGGAAGTCCGGGGCCATGGTGTGGAAGACATGGCCATGATATCAATATTGCTGGGACTAATGAACCTAGGTGCATCTAGGTAACTAAAAGGGCAACTACAATTTCACACCTGGCTATTTTCTTTCAATAATTTTTACAAAATTATGATTTTAAAAATCTGGTTTGTATTTACTTATATGTGTCTTACATGACATTTTGGTCTGAAACAACTAAGTGTAATGAATATGTGAAAGTAGAGGAAATAAAAAAAAAAATTTATGACATTTCTTCTCCCAGGCTGGGTCCTTAAGTTTAACACTTTTCCTGTCCCTCTCACACATACTATGAGCATACTGAAAACTCTACCATGCCACATGAAAAGTGAATGTGGAGTCAGCATTTTGTGCACATTGGTGCTGTATGCTGGGAACAGTTTTGTAGAAGGCTGCTGTCAAGGCACGTTTGTTATGTATACAACCAGAAATAAGAAATTTTCATGAACAGGTACCTCAGACTAGCATGCTGTGACGGTCACCTCGTCCCCGTCACGCCCTTCCCGGTCCTCGTCCCCTGAATATTAGTTCTCCCTCTGTCTCCTTGTCTGTTTTGCGTCCCTTTACTTTTTCCCAGTTTAGGTTGTTCCCTCGTTCCCTACCTAGTGTGTCTGTGTGGTTTGTGTCACTCCCCCTTAATCAAGATCACCTGTCCCTTGTTTCCTATTGTCTCCACCTGTGTCTCGTTTCCCCTCCTTATTTAAACCCCAGTCGATCCCGATCTCCTTTGAGTCTGTATTTGTCTTTCTATAGCGTTTGTGTCTTGGTTTCTGAGCTCCCCTGTCGTCTTAGACTTTTTCTATCCCGTCCTCGTTCCACGTTGTGTTTCCTCTTAGTTCTCATTCAGTCTTGTCTCTGTCTCCTGCTTTGCCCTGCTCACTTCTCGTTCTGTTTTGGTTTGATGTTTTCGTGTCTGTCTAACCTTGTTCTCTGTTTTGTGTTACAGGCTCGTGTTCCCCCCGTTTTGCCCTGAGGGGTCGCACGTCCTCGCGCCCCTGCCTGGTTCCACGTAGTCTGGCCGTGTCGAGCCCTGGGCTCAAGGCAGCGTTCCTTGTTTAGTTATTTTGTTCGTTTGGGGAGCACGGGTCTGTGTGTCCCGTCCTGTCCCCATCTGTTGAGCCGGGGTTGCTTTATGTTCTGTTGTGTGTTCTATGTTCCTTGTAAATATCATTAAATACCTATCGAACTGCTGAGTGCGTCCTCCCCTTACCTCTCCTCTCCTCTCCCCCTTGACAGTATCAAGCTTTCCAAAAGTGGGGGGGATGGGGTATTGTGACAGACAATGAATTTAGCTTGACTAATTTAGAGTGATGCACTGTCTGATATCACTTCATTCTACCTGTTGAGTGTAGGGTGACCAGATGTCCTCTTTTCCCCGGACACGTCCTCTTTTTGAGAACTGGAGACCTCTAAAACCCGGCCAGAGTTTTAGAATTGTCGGGGATTTTGAGCTGCCTAAACATTCGTCACGTCGTGGGCATCTCTCATTAACTATTTATTGTCCTACACGCCTGTTCACTTCCACTCGCGCTGTGGACCCAAGAGATCAGTGAGCGAGGGGAGGGGGGGTGCTCGATATCAGCAGTACTAAATGCCTAAACGCCACTGTAAATTCACAAACGATTTACAAAAAGATACACGATACACTTATCTCTTGGGTCCACAGCACGAGTGGAAGTGAATAGGCGTGTAGGACAGTAACTAATTAATGAGAGATGCCCATGATGTGACGAATGCTTAGGCAGCTCAAAATCCCCAACAACTCTAAAACCCCGGCCGAACGCGATTTCCAGGTCTTAAAAAGAGTGTGCAGAGGGACTTAGCAGACTGTGCCTCATTCCCTTGTCACTGATGCGCACCATCACTGGCGTGCCTTTGAGAATACGTCTGCGTGCCGACTGTGGGGCTACTTCTGTACCAGGATATCCTATAACCAACCATGGTAAAGGTCCTGGTGTCTTTGTAGGCAACCCAGGTTTTCATTATTGTTTTTCAGAACATGTCTATTTAAAGAAATACCCATCACTTACATACTATTCCTCTTGGGATCACTTCTCTTGTCAAAAATTTCACCATTGTTTCAGATCCTTGGTCTTTAGATGGCACTGCTTCAATCCATCTGCTAAAGCAATCAGTCACCACCAACATGTAGTTGCGTACTCTCTTAATCATATCCACATGATCTATGACTAAATGTTGAAAAGGTAATTCAGGAGCTCATATGAGTCCTATTGGTACTACCACGCCTTTTCTCACATTATTCTGGGCACATATTTCACATTTATCTAAGGCTGGGTTTCTCAACCACTAGGCCGCGGACCACTGATGGGCTGCGAAGGCTTTTGATTGGGCCGCGAATCTAAAATCGAGACAGGCCATTGGTCCGCAATTGATTATTTAATGTCATCTAATGTGGCCAAGTGGGCCTTGGCAACATGCCGTGATAGACAGGTGGGCCTTAATGTTGAAAAGGTTGAGAACCATTGATCTAAGGCATCATCAACTGTTGCCTGTAGGTATGGAGGACAATACCCCTGTCTTTTGATTTTACTCATTACTTCTCCTCTTGCACAATGTTCCAATCCATGAGCATCTAAAATCAAAACAGTTAGCAAAGAAAATTGAGTGATTATTAGTCCATGATTTCTCCCTAACCCAGTGCTATCCTGCTTAGCCCCCCTATGCTGCTTTACACTTTTTTCATTGGTTGTTGTTTTTTTGCCCGTATTGCAATTAACTCATTCATTATCATCACTACTGTAGTTACAACTGTAGTTACCGGAGCCACAACGGCATCTTCACATCTTGAAATGTTTCTGGCCGCCTCATCCGCCGCATTATTTCCCACAATAACATAATATTTATTATTTTGGGTAAAATGGCAAATATTTTGGGTAGCATTATAGCTGAAATCAAATCTAATATCTGTCCCAAATGTTGAATTGGTGTCCCATCTGTCTTTTTAAACCCTTTATGCTTCCATATAGATCCAAGCAAATGACTCCATGTGCGCATACCTTACCACTGGCTGAACGGGAAAGGTATTGGTTCAGCTGGATTTATATTTGAGCATTGCTTAAGAGTATATCTGGCTAAATTAATAAACAAGAATATTGTAAACAATGAGCTTGCGTCATTACAAACCTTCCATTTTTGATAAAATCCTTATGATTTTTCGGTGAGAGTAAATAACTAAGATAAGATAAACCTTTATTAGTCCCACAAGTGGGAAATTTGCATGGTCACGGCAGAAAGTGGACAGTACAGGTACGGTAAGAGCAGCAAAAATTAAACTACCTGATGACCCATTGTTAAAACTGAAGCCTTCTCGTAAGCATAGTATACAGCAGCTAAGCCTTGATAACATAGGGGCAATCCTTAGGCCACTCCATCCAACATAGTAGTATAGTACGCAATAGGTTGTTTTTTCCTACCACTAACAAGTGTCTTGCATTAGTCCCGCTGATGCATATCCAGAGCACCTGTTGGCTACATATAGATGAAAAGGTTTAGAATAATTAGGTATTCCCAAACTAGTGCCATTTGCTATTTTTTTTCAATTCCCATTTCTGCTTCAGGATTTAATGGATATTGTGTTAATTTTATACTTAGTAGGCTGGCACTTTCTAATCTTATACCACCTTTGAAAAAATACATTGTCATTTGCTTGCATGGCTACTCCTTTTTGTCCTATATACACTATATGCATAATATTGAGAGACTAATTTAACTGCCTTACTTTCTGCTTCTTTTTGCCAAGCTTCTTCCAGCTTTGGATTCTGATTTGTATCAAAGAGTATTGTGCAAAAATATGGTAACCTTGGGCACCTGGAATAGGGTGCTTGTGCTATTATTCATTGCTCCTACTGTCTTATTACTTCTTGTATTTGTTTCTCTACCCCTACGCCACCTAACCAATGTACACTCGAAGCACTGGTTTTGCATCAGCCCCTTTGCTAGCCAATTAGAGCTGACCCTCTGTGCATCCCTAATAATTTTGATTTGGCCTGACCCAGGGATCTGCTCGGCCCTGTTACCTCCACCTACAGGTGGGCAGAGGCACGCCGATGGCCTTCTCAGTTGCTCACACTATCCATTGCAAGTTGTTGCAGTCAAAGGCAGTGCAGCTCCCAAACTCCACTGTGATGCAGCTTATTAGGATGCTTTCAATGGTGCCCTTGTAGAATGTGGTTAGGATGGATGGAGGTACTCTGACTTTCTTAAGTTTCCGAAGCAAATGAAGAAGCTGTCGTGTTTCTTAGCCAATTAGGAGATGTTTATTGATGTTTATTGTCATATTTTTATGGAAACATGGCTCAGCAACAGCGTTCCGGACATGGCTACGCAGATTAGGAACATGCCAATGTACTGTAGGGACCGTGATGTGGAACTGAGCACCAAGACTAGAGGCGGAGGGCTGTATGTTTACATCAACACAGTCTGATGTGTGAACATTGTGCTTATCTCAAGCTACTGCTCACCGTTGCTGGAGTTTGTGACTGTGAGATGTAAACCTTTTTACTTACCAAGGGAATTCACCATTGTACTCATAGTCATGATGTACATTCCACCCAGCGCTAACGCTAACAAAGCCCTGGGTGAACTGTATGGAGCTATCAGTGAGCTCCAAAACACTCATCCTGATGGACTACTTATTATTGCCAAAGATTTCAAGCATGCAAGTTCTCCCAGCATGTGGACTTTCCGACGAGAGGGGTGAACATGCTGGACTGTGTTTAGACAAACATCACTGGTGCGTACCATGCCAAGCCCCAACCCCACCTCAGATATTCCGATCACTGACCGCTCGTCAGACATGCCCTGAGAACACAAGGACCAACCTGTCAGAGCAGCGAAGCGTGCACACACCCAGGAGATCCACAGTCACTTCAAGGACACTGGGGATGCTCGGGGCAACTAGAGGGGCGGCGATCTTGGTATGGTGGACGGGTAGGTAGTGGGCAGGGGACCTCAGCCTCAGGCCACACTGTCCTTGTCTTGTGAGAGTGGGTGTATGTCTGTGTGTGCTTGGCACATCGACAGGGCCATGCACGGATTAGGGGGGTGTGCACTGCCCCTGGGGGAGCGGTGGTACCCCCTGGATGTTGTCTCTGTCTCTATCGCCCGCCGCTGCCTTGCAGGGA
Organism: Alestes dentex; assembly: GCA_037576975.1. NCBI lineage: Eukaryota > Metazoa > Chordata > Actinopteri > Characiformes > Alestidae > Alestes > Alestes dentex. The sequence continues at coordinate 21,822 of JBBIGA010118228.1, read as the reverse complement.
ATATATATATATGTGTGTACGTATGTATGTGTTTGTTTGTATGTCTATATGGATTTATAAGCTGCTTTGGCGGTAGTCTCCATGGGACTACGCAGCTGCCTTGGGGGGGCGAGGGCACTGACTGGCGTGGTGTGGGCTTCCCCGCCCTCACCCTCATTACAAAACATTCCATGACAAACTCTAACACTACATGCACACTCATGTGTACACATTTTCATACACAGACGCACATGTGCACGCACATGCACACATTTATATACACGCATACACACACTTGTAAACATGCACACACATACACACATCCACTCATACACACACTCATGCATACACACATGCATACATATAGGTTGTCATGGGCACATTTGCACGCACAAACAGACGCACATGCACACACTCATTCATACATATACAGGCATGCACACATCTGCACACAAATCCACTCACACATGCACACATACTCATACACACACACAACCACACACGCGTGCACACATATACACTCATGCACATATAATAGTGATGTGTCATGAGCAAAAGCTTCGGCTCTAAGAGCCGATGCTTTGTAGTGAATCAGAAGAGCCGACTCCCATCAAGTGAGAGCTGGTTCCCCACTTTTTTTCCTTTCGCTGCTCAGCTCTCACTCTCACGTAAATATGACTGTTCTGTGGGTTTGTTTGCAGTGTTAAATTAAAATTAAAAGTTTGATTAAAATATTAAACAAAAGTAAGAATGCCTGCTTTTGTAACAGAACAAATACACACAAAGCATTCATATTTGCCAAGTTAGGCTAAAATATGAGGCTACAGATGATAATAAACTAAGAGCCGTTTGGGAGCTGTGTGAACCGGCTCTTCTTTGGAAGCCGTGCCACAAGAACCGGCTCTCTGAAAAGAGCCGAACTTCCCATCACTAACACATAAGCAAACATGTACGCACACGCACATGCACACACACAGGTAATTGTATATACACAAATAGAAAACTACCCATGACCACAGGCTTCTGTTGTGCTGTTACAGTGTTGCTGTTGGCTTGTATTTGGGTCTCTGTGTTTGTGTGGCTGGTTCTTGTTTTTCAGATGCAGCAGTCAGAGCAATGACACAGTAGCAACTCTCATTTGGATCTCTTCTTTGTCTCTTCCTTTTTCTCTCTCTCTGTTGTCTCCTTTCTTTTTCTCTTTCTTTTCTTTTTTCTTTTCTTTCTCTGTCTTCTCTTCCCCTGTCTGATCTAGCTTATTTATGCAAATAAAAAAATCAAATGATAATAATAAAAAAAATTCAAGTAACAAGAGGGGCTTATACCGAACCATTGAAGCTCCACTTGGCAAAACAAAGGTGTCCGGTACATCATGGCATCCAGCTTTACATCCTGTTTGCTAAACTGCCAGACACGACCCCAAAAAACTACAGGGCAACTCCACCTGCCTGTGATGGTGAGGCCTCCCTTCCAGATGCACTGAGCCACTTCTATGCACGGTTTGAAGCCCAAAACAACATGGCAGTGAGGAAGATCCTCCTAATGACCAGGTGCTTTGTCTGACCCTAGCTGATATGGTTAGCTCAAAACTTCAAGCACTTTTTACAAACAAAACAAATCTTAATGTTACTCTTTGCTTTATTGTTTGTTGCCAGTTATTCTAATGTTAAACTAGTGTGTATTTGCTGGCAGAAAGTCCCTCACTGCTCAGATGAGTCGCTTTAAACAGTTTGCACAGGAGGCCAAGATTTTTGCACAAAACTGTACATTAAGCAGAAGAGTTTATTGTCCATACATTGTGTATAGGCAGCATAAATAGGCCAATGTCTTGTCCTCTCACACTCAACCTGTTTCCAGTGGGACAGCAGCTGTCTCATATTGGCGGCACAGTAACAGATCACATCTGGCTGTTAGAGAAATGTTATGGGTGACTGATGGCCATCCCCCCACTCAAGTATTAATTCCCTCATCCCCGGCGGCACATGGGCAATCAGAGCCGACGAGCCGACATCAGCATCCTGTCAACCACTGAACTGCTTACCCAGCTAAAGACAACCGGCATGCTAATTTTAGCACATAAATGTAGACTGTCAGTGGACCCAGGGCAGAATGCATCTTTAAAGGCCTGATAAATTAGTTTAACCCTTAGCATCCTGAGGGTATTTTTCCCATTTCTTCATTAGTTGTTCTTTTCTATTATTTAATGTCTTAAACCAGGAGTGTCCAAACTTTTTGTAACAACGGCCAAATTTTATAAAGTGAAGATGCCCAGGGGCCAATAGTTCCTTCTGACATTTTTTTAACCACAATTACCTTTATTTTTCAAATGGCAATGTAACCAAATATAAGACACTAAGGCATACGTGAACAACTTTAAAAACACAATTTAAAAACACAATTCTGCCTTTCTTTCATATCTGGAGAGTCAGATAACATTGAACAAACTGCGTCGAATACCTTAAATTTCCATGAGTTTGATAAATATCTTTGCCTCATGAACATTTTAAACAAGAGTTATAAGTAATGCAAAGTAGTCTGTTATACCTAAATTTTGAAACAAGTGAATTTTGCCCTGGTCTTTTACAAGATCTTTCAGAAAGCAATAGTTTGTGTCACATCTACAGGTCAACAGTTATAACCAAATCTTATTCAAGAGTTTAATAAAATAAGTGCCATAAGTCCAAGTTCATTAGTGTGCTTTAGGCTTTTCACTGTTAACAGTGACAGATGTTACCGTTCAAAACACTCAATTTCAGACTGATCAAGGAACACATACCTTGCTGACACTAATTCTTTGCAGTCGTCATGGCAGAAATGAGTGGCGAGCACGGGATTTGGGGAGCACGGGTCTGGAGTGTCCCGTTCTGTGTTTTTGTTTAAGAGCCGGGGTTTGTGTTTTCTGTAAACTACTGTGTATGTAATCTTTAGCTTACATACACAGTAGTATAATAAGAGATTTTGAATGTTTAAAAACTATGTAGCAATATTTACAAAAAACATAAAAGTCATGTTTTCTAAAGGTTTGAGATCTCTGGTTCTACACGTCATAAAACAAAGCTTCCTGTGATTTATGAAGCTTCCTCTGGTGACCCAAGCACATGGAAGCTCCAAATAAGGGCGTACTTTTGTAGCTTTTTGATCGGTTGATCAGGGTCTGAGAATGGATCATCTATAAAATCGATAAGTTCCACCCGTAGACTTGTATGGTGGAATGTTCAGCCATTGTGACGTCACATCATTCTGCGAGCTGCGGTGCTAAAGAGACTTTAGGAGCCTTGTGACTGGAATGACTCTTCTGTTCATAATCAATCTTTTAGACTCTAAAGCTCAGTTGTGAAAAGAAAGATGTGTCTTTGTTTGTTGGTTTATTAAAAGTAATCATCCTGTGAACATTTGTTTTAGTGCTGTTATTTAGCTAGCAAGCTGCTATCCCACTCAGTTAGCTGATTTGAGGCTGTATCTTAAATTTCTGAGTGAAAATATTTCTGAAGGACAGTGAAGTGTGGTAGAATTGCAGGTTAAGTTAGCCATTTTTATGCTGAATGGAGTTTCTCCTTTGATTCTTTGAGCTGTTTGTCGCTGTGTGAACATTTCATAACGGACAGACCAAAATGATGAGACTAAAATCTTTTTACATTAATGTCATTACAGTTAAAAGCATTTTTTTTCCGTACCGTGGCCAGCAATATTTTTATGAAGCAAAGCGTGGAGACAGGATGTATGCACGAGTAGATGACTTCATCAAACAAAATTCTAAATAATAGTAACCTAACATGACAATGAGAGATTATTTACAGCACAAACACAAGACAAACGACATGAGACCACTCAGAGGTATTGATGCAGAATTCCTAGCTCGGCACCCACAACTCATTACTGGGCACACAGAAACAGAAATGGGACACCAGAGCATGAGGAGAACACACACCTAAGGGCCACAAGACCACAAACTTGGGAACTGGACAACCGAGCTGCTTCTGTCTCCTCACTGCCTTCCTCTACTTCCTCCTAATCAGCAAGGGCTGAGTTTCACCGCAGCAGGGCAACAAAGAGCTTTGGGGCAAAATCTTAAAACATATGCAACACTGACTGTGAATTATTGTTGCAGTGAAGTTGCAATAAAGTTTGCCCCGCTTTTCTGGCAGTCTCCCAGCTCAGTTTTCTATATCGCCCACACAACAGTCAGTTTCCAACACATCAGCCAAAATTTGAATGCGCTGCCTTCGGAGTTAATTATTGCTTGTTCAGTTCCTTTGTGTGTATACATATCCATTTATTTTGAAATTGAACTATGATTTTTACTGTAAAAGCCAGCATGCTAGTGTTAATTTTCTGTGCATTTTCATGATGCATGGCTACTGTGATTCATACAAAACTGTTAAGAAATGGAAGTTTGTATTTTTATGCAATCTTTAAGAGGTGTTTTTATTTCTTCTGTTTTGAACATTTACTTATTGTTTAAAATGTATGCGCAATCATAAAAGGTGTGGCTCAGGATACATTTCACTGTGTGTTGTACTTGTATAACTATGCATGTGACAAATAAAGAATCTTGATATATATATCCAGTTAGAAGAGACTGTGAAGGTCTACTAAAAATCATCTTGGATTGTAAAACTGTGCTGATTACCCTCACTCTATTGCCTGCAGTTTCAGACCATGGATAAAATGTGATATTCTTCGTGATAACCCTGTGACACCGGCCCTCCACAGCTGCCCAGCTCTGCCCAAATCACTTTAGCTCCAGAGATCCTCAGGGCCCCAAGGTAATTCTCTGACTCTGCCCAGTGGCTCGCCCTCACAAGAAGCAATTTCTGATATTTTTCTATCAAGAATTAATCACCTCAAAGTTCATCCTTCCTGTGCTATCTCCACTCTGCACTTTAATTTTATTTAATTTATTAATCCTTATAGTCATGTGTGAACAGTGTGAAATTCTTTCTCTGCATTTAACCTATTCACCAAGTGAAGCAGGGGGCTGCCACCAATAAGGGGCGCCCATGGAGCAGTGTGTGGGGATGGTCACTTGCTCGAGGGTATCTTGGTGGTGCCAACACCCTAACCGCAAGGCCCCCTGAAAGAATAGAGTCCCCAGACATATAAATGGGGCTGGAATCATCTCGAGTGTTTTGCTGAGTGTTCTCATGTTTTTTGTTTTGTCCTTCTTAAAGCCCTAATTTTTTTTCCCTGTAAATTAAATTAATTTATTACTGTATTTACCCTGCTTATACCAAAGAAAACGACAGCGCATATAAAAGAAAATGCGCTTGCATGAATTACAGTACAATGTATATGTAAGGACTGGTACGGAATTAGAGGTGATGTCTCAGTCAGATGCTCCCAGACAGCCCTTTTCAGATTACAGCTCCAGGCCCATAGGGCGGAGATCTAGTTCACCAGAATTCTAGGCTTCCTGGTACTATATATAGACCTGCAGGACTATCTACCAGTGTGACGTATACTAGCCCTACCTAGTTATCAAGCGTTATTCTCTGAGTTCTGGATCTTCCTCACTGCTATGTTGTTTTGGGCTTCAAACCGTGCATAGAAGTGGCTCAGTGCATCTGGAAGGGAGGCCTCACCATCACAGGCAGGTGGAGTTACCCTGGACTTCTTTGACCCATTTCTGGACTTTTGATTACCCTTTTGTGCCTTGTGGACTTTACTTTGACTGCCTATTGTCGGATGTTCTGGTTTTTAGACACTTTTGGATTTTTGCCTTTTGTCTTTGTGGACTTTGTGTTTCATTAAACTTTCTATTTTTATATTCTGCATTTGGGTACATATCTGTGAACGTTACAGAATACAGGGGTAACATCGGTATGTTACATTCTAGCACTGTGGGATACAGTATGGATACAGGTTTACCTTTATATTTTTTAGGGTAATGTGTTAGGATGAGTTTAAAATGAAATTAAAGTGTTTTGGGAGCATATTTGGCAGCATATTTAGGGTTTACACTATAAAAATGGGCATTTTAGACATTTATTTTGACCAAATCACAAATTCACGGTTTTTCACAATTCATGGGTGCTCTTGGAATGTAACCCCCGCAAATGTTAAATAAAATCCAGATAAAATGCAGAGTAATGCAACTCCTTAAATGGAGCTGTGAAAAAACATGGACAGATTTTCTTATGACATGGTGTGTGTATTTGTGTGTGTGCATGCGTGTGTACTGTCCTCTGGCTAAAGAGGATTTTGAAGGATCTGTCATTTTTAATATTCATCCCAATTCTGCTCACATGGCCCACACCTGACAGAATGTCTCGGACAAGGCTCTGCTTGAATGCTCCTGTTTCTTGCCGAGTTTTAGGTCACAGGAAAAAATGTGACTGGACTTTCATACCCTACATGAAAATATCATCAGCATGTGTCCATCAGCTACATACATCAGCCTCTTCTGTCATTCCAACCTGGTGTTTACACCTTCAGACTTCATATTTCTTCATATTTCTGCCAAATTTCTCCCCAGTTTCTTTCTGTTCTTCCATACGTGTGTAACCAAGAGATGAGTTTTCTTTGGTTTTGCACTGGATCTACAAGGCTAATGTAGCTCAAAAGACCTGAAACTGGCTGCAAAATGGATGGAATTTAAATTCATGATGGCGTAAATACTCCCAGAGAAAAGGAAAATTCAGAAAAAGATTTTTTTCATCCAATCTGTTTCTCACATGCATAAATGATCTCAGTTTAACGTCCGTTGAGATTTTGACCATTTTCTCATTGAGCTCCTGATAGAGAATCTTCCTCTAATCTCAACTCAACCCAACCCATCATGCTCTTCCTTTTCTCTCACTGCTCTGATCTTTGTCTCAGATAATCAGATCTTCAGATAAACCTTAAGATGCAAAAGAAAACTTGGTTTTGAGCCTGTACATCCAAAATTTGTCTAATTCAAGACTCAAATAAGATCCATAAGATTGTTAAAGAGAAGAAAACAGAGAAGCCAATGAGAACAGCACCTTTTTTTCTCCAAAGGGGGAGGGATTTACAAAAAACAAGGCAGACTTCAATAATTTTAGAATAATAAAATGATTTATTTCTGATGAGACAAATAAAAGACTGTTGTGAGCAATCATGGCCTTCCATGACTTGTAAGCTCCAGAGCTTCAGAAACAAACTTGTCAGAGCTGATCAGGCGTAGTTTAGGGGAAAGAGAGGGGAACTTTGTAAAAAAAAAAAATCACTTTTGGAAAAGTCCCTGTTTTTTCCCTGCTTCTCAAAAACTAACAGCTGTGTCAGAGCGATTCATCTTCTTGCTCAGTGAGCGGAGAAGTGTGACCAGCAAAAAGCTGAAGAGTTTCACTGCACGCCTGTCATTGTCATCGTGTGCAGGTCAGCATGTCAGATACTGGGAAAGAAGACATTCCAGAGGGTGTACGACTACCTGAAGGAGGCCAGGCTGAGGTGGGATAGTGAAGAGAGTGTGGTTTCTGCTCTGGAACGACCTCTGTACTGTCCTAAAATGCTCACTGAGAATTCTGCGTGTATTCATCTACAGGCCACAAAAGTACTGTCCTAATTTTATTGATGAATTTGCTGCCATTGCGGTCATTGATTTCCACAGATTTTAACTCATCATTGGGGGAAATTTTTATATTCATATTGACATTCCTAATGACAGCACTGCCAAAGAAACTGCGGCCATATTCGACACATTTGAAGTCACTCAGCATGTGACTCATATCTGAGGTCAAGCACTAGACTTGGTTATCAGTAAAGGCCTCAGTATCACTTCTGTGAATGCTTTAGATGTGGCTCTGAAAGATCATTACTGTGTTTTCTTTTATGCATTGGTTTGTCCATCATCCAGGCCAGCTCTAGGACTGTCAAAAAGAGGTACATTAATGAAAATACCAGGGCTATCTTTAAGGAAGCCATATCTATGACTATAAGCAGAGTCTGTAGATGATTTATGTCTCTATCATTTTAACTCTAAAATGCACTCGTCTGGAACCTCCGTTGCTGAAAAGAAGAAGACAACATGCATTGACTCTTTTCAGTCTTGGCCTCCCAGTGGTGGAATGAACTCCCTCTTGCAATCAGATCTGCGGAGTCCCTCGCTGTTTTCAAGCATCATCTGAAGACCAGCCTCTTCAAGGAGCACCTTGGTGACTAACCAGTCCTCTCATACATCTTTTTCTATATATTTAAGAAAAACCCCATGCACGTACCCTCTTAACTGTTTTGCTGGATTTGTGTATTAATCCCTGACTTTTTTCTTTTGACAGGGTTTGACAAGATGTGTAACTTAGCTGGCAGTAACTTGGTTAAAAACAGATGTTTATCTCAGTGTAGCTTTACAGGTATGAAGAACAGATGTAGACTACTAAAGCACTGATGTACGTCGCTCTGGATAAGAGCGTCTGCTAAATGCTGTAAATGACAACACTGTGGAGAAATTTCTCAGCTGTAACCAATCAGAAGAGAGAATGCAAGAAAGCAGAGCATCGTTGGAGGCAAACTAAACCTTAAGTTGACTATGACATTTTCAAATAGAGACTCCACAGATACAACTTTGTGTTGGGCAGAGCAATGAGGTCATGTTTCTCTAAAATCATAAACAGGAACACTAAGAACACTCATACTCTCTTTGCCACAGTAGAGACGTTAACAAATCCTCAGGTGCAGTTACCTTCAGAGTTCCTTTTAGTTTCAAAATCAACAAATTTACATTCTTTTAAAAACATTTCAAATTCAATTTTTAAATCACAACATTGAAAATATTAGATATAACTTTGGATGTACACACCCAAGTAACTTTATGTCTACCCACAGAAATAACATGCCTTTCATATCCAAGTTTGATCCTATAGGTGTTGGAACTAGGAAATAGTCCTTCGTCTTAAACCATCTACATGCTCCCTGAACATTTTACCTACAAGCTTTTTTAAAAGTGTTTTTAGTAACTTTGTGAAGGACCTGTCACATACAGTGCATTTCCACAATAGCCTATGTTACAACCTTATTCCCAAATAGATTAAATTCACCTTTTACAAATTTCTACAAAATAGCCCATGAAGACAAAGTGAAAAAAGTTTGTTTAAAACAAAACAAAACAAAAAAATATACAGACATTTACATAAGTGTTCACAGCATTTGCTTAATACTTTTTCGAAGCACTTGCTTAATACTTTGTCAGCAATTACAGCCTCAAGGCCTTTTCAGTATGATGCTACAAGCTTGGCACACCTATTTTTGGGCAGTTCCCCCAGTCTTCTTTGCAGAACCTCACAAGCTCCATCAGGTTGGTGCACAGCCATTTTCAGATCTCTCCAGAGATGTTCAATCAGGCTCACATCTGGGCTCCTGGGCTCTGGCAGGGGCACTCAAGAACATTCACAGAGTTGTCCTGAAGCCACTGCTTTGTTATCTTGGCTGTGTGCGTAGGGTTGTTGTCCTTTTGGAAGATGAACCTTCGCCCCAGTCTGAGGTCCAGAGCACTCTGAAGCAGGTTATCATCAAGGATGTCTCTGTACATTGCAGCATTTATCTTTCCTTCAACCCTGACTAGTCTCCCAGTTCCTGCTGCTGAAGAACATCCCCACAGCATGATGCTTCCACCTCCATGCTTCACTGTAGGGATGGTATTAGCCAGGACATGACCAGCGCCTGGTTTCCTCCAGACATAACGCTTGACATTCAGGCCAAAGAGTTCAATCTTTGTTTCTTCAGACCAGAGAATTTTTTTTTTTTTTTAATATATATATATATCTTTCAGGTGTTGTTTGACAAACTCCAGGTGGGCTATCATGTGCCTTTTACTGAGGAGTGGCTTCCTTCTGGCCACTCTACCATACAGGCCTGATTGGTGGAGTGCTGCAGAAATGGCTGTCCTTCTGGAAGGTTCTCCTCTCTCCACAGAGCAATGCTGGAGCTGTCAGAGTGGCCATCGTGTTCTTGATCACCTCCCTGACTATGGCCTTTCTACCTCGATCATTCAGAGTGGACGGGCACCCAGCTCTAGGAAGAGTCTTGGTGGTTCCAAACTTCTTCCATTTACGGATGATGGAGGCCACTGTGCTCATTGGGATCTTCAATGCTGTAGCAATTTTTCTGTAGCCTTCCCCAGATCTGTGCCTCAATACAATCCTGTCTCGGAGTTCTATGGACAATTCTTTGGACTTCATGGCTTGGTTTGTGCTCTGACATGCACTGTCAACTATGGGACCTTTTATAGAAAGGTGTGTGCCTTTCCAAATCATGACCAATCAACTGAATTTACCACTGGACTGCAATCAAGTTGTAGAAACTTTTGAAGGATGATCAATGTAAACAGGATGCACCTGAGCTCACTTATGAGGTCATGGCAAACGCTGTGAATACTTATGTAAATGTTTCATTTTCGTTTTTTTATTTGTAATAAATTTGCAGAAGTTTCAAACAAACTTTTTTCACTTTGTCATTATGCGGTATTATGTGTAGAATTCTGAGGTAAAATATTAATTTAATCTATTTGGGAATAAGGCTGTAACATAGGATATTGTGGAAAAAGTGGAGCCCTGTGAATACTTTTCGGATGCGCTGTATTGTGAATGGCTAACTAAACTTTTTTCCAGCACTGTTAAAAATTGCAGTTATTAAACCCCTCTCAAAGAAGTGTAACCTAGACACTTCTCTTTACACATCTCTAATCTTCCCTTTATAGGCAAGTTAATAGATAGTAGTTTTTAATCAAATCAGTAACTACACAAATGGTTTCTTTGGTGACTATCAATCAGCTTTCCTTCAACATCATAGTACAGAAACTGTTACGGTTCTAAATGATGTTTGCCTGAATGCAGATGCAGAAATGGGTACTGTGCTGTTAGATCTGATTGCAGCCTTTGACACTGTTGACCATAACATTCTGCTCAACAGACGTAAAAATTGAGTTGGGCTCTCAGGTACAGCCCTTAGTTGGTTCAGGTTGTACTTGGAGGACAGGGGTTATTTTGTCTTGATTGCCACATGTGAATTGGAAAAAAACGGCATGCCATATGGACTCCCTCAAGGGTCCATTTTTGGACCTGTCCTGTTCAACTTGTACATGCTTCCTCTGTGTCAAATTCTTAAAGAGAATGATGTGTCCTATCATAACTTTGGTACGACAGATTCATTTTATCCGTGCCTTGATAAAGTAGGTAATTGGATGTATCAAAACTTTTCAGGTTGGCCTTTTTGGCAGTGGTGTTTCAGATTTTTTTTCAAAGCCAATTTATTAGAAACAGCCCATAGTTATGCTCATGGTCCATTTAATCAGAAACATTTTATCAGAGGGGTTAGAAAAGGGTCATGAAAAAATAAATTATTACTTTTTCGTGCAGAAAAGTACAAATATATGTAAATAACAAGAACAGTGTCGGATATCGGCTCTTTAAATAGCACTGAAAAAAATGGGAAAAAATTTGGAGAGGTTTTTGCAGAGTGACTCAAGTTTGTGGGTGAACGGTCAAGTTTAATCGCTTATATATCTTAAAGAAAGGGGTTAGACAGTGAGAAAGAAGACTTACCGCATGGGCAAGCTAACCAAGATGAGTTGAGTGCTAAAAGGCAGTTTGAGCTGAAACATTTTTAAACAGCTGTAGGCTGAACATAGTGGGTTTTCCATGATACGGCTGGGTCCCAACCTTGTGTCTGTACTGTAGTTTGGAAGTGTATGTGTGTGTTGGGGGGGAATAAAGTGTGTTATTAGTTTCAGCTGGTGTGGAGCAGTCAGAGAATATGATTCCTGGCACACATTTATAAGGCAAAGGGCCTGCAGACTGAGGCTGTTGTTCAGGGTCTTATCAGGGCCACTCGTTTGACGTTATCAAGCGTTCCCTGACATGCAGAGGGAATCCTTTTAACTTGTTTTGTTTTTCTGATTAGAACACTTTTTTTGCGTGAAAGCATACTTTTGGTGAAAAACCGTAGACAGTCCCAGTGTGTCCACTCAGGTGCGGGTGGTGATGTTTATCTGTGGATTCTGTTTTTCTGTCAAACAATTGGAACCATGCTGGAGAACATAATGAAGACCTGTAAAATGTAGGCCATGATGCTCTGCTGCATAGAAGCAGTACTCAGTATTGTGTGTTTGTGTGTGTGTGTGTGTGTGTGAAACTGTAATTATATTTGAGTGTTTGTTATTTATTGTATATTTAGTGTGTGTGTGTGTGTGTGTGTGTGCGTGTGTGTGTGTGTGTGTGTATACAATACATGCAAAAAGTTTAAGCCCATCTCTTTAAAAAAAAAAAATCTTATTACATAAAAACAGAAATACTTACATGCAACTGACTGGTTTTTGAAGTGTAACAATAAACTGTAAGTGCAGTTTAATGGATAGTTTCATCAAAATAACCACCTTTACTTTTATCACAATAGCACAGATTCACCACATCCTCTCCAGCTATTTTTGGAAAGAACTTGTGTCCAAAGCCACCCAGCTCCTTTTCATGCCGGCAAACAGTTTTGTCATTTGCTGGACACTCATTTGGAACTTGTCGGTAAATGCTGTCAAAGCTCCTAAACATACCATTCACTCTCCAGTTCATACATGGAAACTAAGCTGCACAAAGAGACTGTTTTTCACTTGTGTGATGTTCATAAAACAACAGATTTACACATCTCTGCAGTTTATGTCAATTCAGAACAGAACAGAGCGCATTTACACACATGTCTTAAAGGTAAAGTGAGAGACACAGTTTAATTCTAAGAGATAAAAAGAGGCTGGAAAATTAATATGTAGAAAAGAATTAGGTGTGTTTTTGGGGATGAAACCAAATGAATGAAAGTGTCATAACAAATATAAAGAAAAATTGTACATTTGGGCCCTTTATCCTTTATTCAACATATCTAATTAGCAAGTGTTTCAGGGGGTTAGTCACTTGTGACTTTACACTCCCCAGTTGTGAGTTTACACTGTCTGTGTGTGATGGATGCAGAGGGGGAAAAAATAGAACTGCGAGATGTCGGAAGTGTCCTGGGTTGAGGAGTGATGGGATTCAGTGGAGAAAAATGTTTCCATCAATGGATTCTTCTGGGATTTTACACACATTTATTCTGTCAGTGCCAAGTCTTCAAACTGTCATACAACAACCGTCCTGTTCTTGAATCCGCACTGCTGAACATCCTCCTGCCTCCTCAGCACTGAGTGGGCCATGGAGAACTTCATCCTCTGATATGACTGACGTCTCACAAACAGAGATGGAAAACACATCTGCCACTTTCTGACAAACAAAGAGCAGCTCATCTGCAGCACCCGTTAAATCCCCCGCAAGCAAGCAACACATGAATCAACTCCAACACCAACACCAACACCACCATCATCACAACCTTCACCACTATCACAAACAATACCACCATCTCCACAACCAACAAAACCAACACCACCACCACTGCAACCACCACCATTACTAACTCTACCACCACCTCAGTCACCACCATTGCCCCAACCAACACCACCAGCACCAACACATCACTATCATCACCACCGATTCCACCACCACTATGCCAATCAACACCAATGCCACCACTACCATCACCAACACCAAATTATTGTCCTTACACCAGGCCGCCAGTCTTGTCTCCTCCTCTGTGTAGGTTGAGATGTCGTAGTTACTGATGAGACCCACCACCGTCATGTCATCTGCAAATTTGATGATTTGATTGGAGGTGGTGCTGAGCAGCCATGAGTCAGGAGTGTCTGCTGCATGTCTGTCAGAATGCTGCTGCATGTCTGTTCCCTACAGGCCATTTACACCAGTAGATGTATGTCCAGAGCAGCACGGATCTTAACGGACTCGTCCTACCCCAGTAATGGACTGTTTCAACTTCTGCAGTTTGGCAGAAGGTTTTGTATTATCATGGCCAAAAAGAGAGACTCAAAAGGAGCTTCTATCCTAAGGCCATTCGAGTCCTAAATCAGAATATGCCCCTCTCCCCTCATAGCATTACTGTAAGGGATTGATAGTGCACCTCATATCATATTCATTGTCATATTTCATATAATTAATTGTCATATTCATTTCTGACTTCATGACAATTAGTAGCCTTGTGGTTAGGGCGTTCGCCCTGCGATCAGGAAGTCGTGGGTTTGATTCCCAGGACTGTCGGCACCTCTGAGGTACCCTGACCAAGATATCACTTTACTTGGTGAATGGGTTAATTGCAGAGGAGGAATTTCGTGCTGCTCACACTGTGTGCTGTAGTGTGTTCACGTATGACAGAATGGTCATTTTCACTTCAGTTTCATTATTAAATCACATGCTGCTACACTGTACATGCTGCTACACTACTCTGTTTACATTACTCTGTTTACATTACTCTGGACACTCTGTTTGCATTACTCTGCTCACTCTGCATTGCTCTGCTTACATCACGCTGTTTACTGTGCTAACATGGCACAATGCACTTTAACATCCCACTTGCACATTATACATATGTAAATCCGTCAGATTGCAGCAACACTTAAAAATAAATAAATAAATAAATAAATAAATAACCTTCTAACTTGTGTTGCTCCTTGTTTAAGCTACTTTACTTTTTTTTTAGACTTGTGCTTTTATTTGTGTTAGGGTTAGGGTTAAATGTGTGTTTCTAAATTTCAAATTGTACTTATTTTATACTTATTTCTATTAATTACACTTATTTTTATAATCTTTGAACAATTATAAAAGGAGCAGTTCAGAATACATTTCACTGCACGTTGTACTTTGTATAACTACGCATGTGACAAATAAAGAATCTTGAACTTAAACTTGACACCACCATCACCTACACCATCACCACTACCGACACCAACAACACTACCAACACCACCTCAACCACCACACCCACCACCAACATCACCACCAACACCGCCTCAACCACCACTGCCACCACCAACACCATAGGGCAGCTCATGGCCTAGTGGTTAGGGCATTGCCCCTGCAATCAGAAGGTTGTGGGCTCAAATCCCAATACTACTAGTGTCATCACTGAGGTATCCTTGAGGAAGGTACCGTCCCACCACACTGCTCCCTGGGAGCCCCTCGTTGGTGGCAGCCCACTGCTTCACTTGGTGAAGGGGTTAAATGCAGAGAAAGAATTTCATATTGTTCATGCTGCGCTGTGGTGCGTTCACACATGACTATAAGGGGACACTTTACTTTTACCAGCACCAACAAACCCACCCCATCCTACTTTTGTTTTAGTGTCTGACTTTTAACAGAACAGTGCCACCCCCCATACCCCAACATAAGAGGACACTTGTCTTGTTTTCCCTCTCAGAGCTGCTTGTATTTCTGTGACTCACCTGATGAAGGTGTGACAGGAGAGGAGAGCCTGCAAGCTGGGATGGATGTATGATGTGAAGCCCTGCTGGCTTGCATGATTGAAAACACAGTCCCCTAATTAGAGGCTGTCCAGTCCCTGCTGGGTCTTTTTCCACAGCACCTCATTTTCGACGTCAGTGCTAACGATTTCTCCCAGCCTCCCTTTCAGAGCGAAATGATTCACAGAGCAGCCAAATAAACACAACGACTCTACCTGGTGATGAAATACCTCTGTAAAGCTTATGCTGTTCGGCTGCATACCAGGGAGATGGAAACACTCGCTGAAGGACAATGCTTTTTTTGCAGTTAACAAATGCAGTAAAACTGTCTGTGTGAGTTTATAAGCACAGCAAAAATGGGCTGCCAGTGAGTTTTAGAACAGATTTTAAGGTGCTGATGATCATCTATCAGGCCTTATGTGGTGAATAACCCTGAGAATTGATAGTTCCATTCAAGTATCAGGTCTTTGCTGCCAAGTGGGGTTTTTATTTGTCCCAAAGGTAAAAACTAAAGCCAAAGTCAGGCTCTCCAACTCTGGCCTTTCCGTTGATGTCAGGCTGATTCCTCAGCTACTCATAAGAATCCATTTTCATTCTTCATGAGACCACCAATAATATGCCTTGTGTCATCTATCTTTGAGGTGTTTTAGTACCCTTTGAGGGGTATCATTTCGGTATGTTTTAGTACTGCACACCCTCTCCCTCTGTCTGCTGGCCTGCACTCACATTGCTCTTAAAGCCCCGGACTCAAGCGCACTTACACCCTCATATCCCTCTCTGCTTTATCTTTTCTGTCCAGCAAGCTACAGGATTGTCTCATATCTGCAGATACTAAACCAGTCAATGGTCCAGTACCAAAGTATTATTATTTTTTGCTATATGCTCAAGACTGGTCCCAACACTTGAATGTACTCAAGCGTGTCTGGGCAAACACCTGCAGCTGATGCTAATGACAATTTGGTGGATTCTTTACTGTTTCAGATCAGGATAAAGTCCCCCAACAGTAGGACCACCTAACCCTAACCCCTGGGAACCACATAGTGTGATTATCAAACACTACCTAGTAGCTCTAAATATCTGTTTCCCATGGATGCTTCTCACTGATGAATTCAGCCATGTTTTCTGGGACAGGTCTGAACCTGTGGAGAGTTTGGGGTTTGTTTAACCCACCTTAACGAGGCACCAGCATGTCAGAAGTGCAGCACTGCTAAAACATGGTCTAATACCAAAGTACATCCTTTTTTGAAGGTTCAGTCTCCAAGTCGACAGTGGAGCTTCAGACCTCAGAGGAAACTTTGTTTAATGATCATATATTGTGCAGAATCAGAGATCTCAAACTTTAAAAAATATAAATTTTATGGTGTATGGAACTTTTAAAATGGCATACATTTTTTAAAATGGTGTCATTTAAAAGTCAAACTAACTAACTAACTCAATATATTTTTATTTCTGATCGTAAAAATAAGAGGAAAAAACACAGAGCAAGAAACCTAATCACGTGTGTGTGAGCAAGTGGAGGTGGGTAATAAATGGGGGGGGGGGTGTGAGGGTGTGGGGGTGGGTGGAAGAGATGTGTCAAAGTGGAGGTAAGTGGATGGGGTGCTGAAACAGGGAAATACCCTCAGGGTTCTACAGGGGTGCACAGGGGAACATAAGGGGGAAGGTTGTAGGAAATCTGCCTGTTTCAGGTGGAATTTTCTTCCACACACAGCTCTGCAAACACAAACACAAACTGCGGACTACTGTCAGTAAGCAGAACTGAACAGTCCAGCTACTCCTGCTTGTCCCAGTTAGATTTGTGTTGTGTAATTGCAGCCGTTCTGTCAGCACTGAGTTTGCACCGGTTCTTTATTGATCGCAGGATTGCAGTGATCACTCTGAAAGGGTTGTGGGCGCGCGGGCCTATGCTTTTCGTGACCTGAGCGTCTCAGTAGAGGTGTAATTAGGGAGTGGTGTATTGAGCAGCCTGACGCCTCCTGCTGTCTCTGGGCCGACAGACCAGGCCTCAGGTCCTGGAGAATGGGGCCTGATTGCAGCTCGCAGCCTCAGCAGGTACAAATATGGCACAAAGGTGTAATTATTTCAGCACGGTTTCTGAATAATGCAAAAATAGGTGAATGTATGGAAATGTGACCCTTCATTGTAAATCATTTGCTGTCAGAGGTCAGAGCCAGGCCAGCCAATCAGGGTGATGTGGTGGGAAAGGCTTATGTTTTGGTCATACCTTCACTTAAAGAGAGGTTGCGATTTTAGGTTGTTTTTTTTTTTTAGGGATTGTATTGGTTTTCCTCTTGTTCCATTATTCTGTCGGATAAAAGATTATTGTTTATTAATCTGCCTTGATTTTTCCATGTTTATAGACGGGAGTGAGTTGTGCAGTGTCAGAAACCATACAGGTAAGTCTGACACAGGCTACTGAACACCTTCATGTTTTTACCACATTTATTTGATAAACTGCAGTTTTTTATTCTTGTTAATCACTGGAAAGTTGTAAATGAAAATGTCAAATAAAACAAGTTTCCTTTATAAGATGAAAGAATAGGCATGTCTGACATTCTATTAACTGGTTGTGTGGTGATGCAGAGTCCAATTCTAGACTCCTGTTTAACTTTAAATGCACTAGTTAGCAGTTTCCTCACTTAATAGCAAGCTAAATATCTAACACTTGATCCACATTATAATTATATTTAATGGCCTTTTGTAGGTCAGAAGGTGATAAATTAAAAATTAAATTTTCTGGCTAATAAAGACTCAAATGATGAACATACTATAAGAGAATTTTATAGCAAATAATACTGAGTGTGTTTTTAATAAATATACACAAGAAATTAAAGGAACACTTTTTAATCAGAGTATAACATCAAATCAATTAAACTACTGGGATATAGATCTGGTCAGTGAAGTAGCAGAGGGGGTTGTTAATCAGTTTCAGCTGCTTTGGTGTTAATGAAATTAACACCAAGTGCACTAGAGGGGCAACAATGAGATTACCCCCAAAACAGGAATCGTTTTACAGGTAGAGGCCACTGACTATTTTCCCATCCTCATCTTTTCTGACTGTTTTTGTCACTAGTTTTGCATCTGGTGAGGATCAGAGTCACTACTGGTAGCATTAAGCAATACCTGGAACCTACAGAGGTTGCACAGGTAGTCCAACTCCTCCAAGATAGCACATCAGTAAGTAGCACTGGATAAGGGCTTCAGCCAAATGCTACTTTACATCAATACATGCCATTGTCAGAAGGTGTGCTGTGTCTCCCAGCACAGTCTCAAGAGCATGGAGGAGATTCCGGGAGACAGGCAGTTACCCTAGGTCGGTAACCCATTAGCAGGACCAGTATCTGCTCCTTTGTGCAAGAAGGAACAGGATGAGACTTCATGAGGGGGGCCTAAGGGCCTGACGTCTTCTAGTGGGCACTGTCCATCTCATGCTGCCTGATTGCACCTCAGAGTGTCCAGGAGTTCAGTGATGCCCTGGTCCACATCTGGGAGGAAAACCCCCAGGACAACATCCATCATCTCATTAGGAGCATGCCCTGATGTTGTCAGGCATGCATACGAGCATGTGGGGGCCTTACAAAATACTAAGTACAATTCTGAGTTGCTGCAATGAAATTTGAGCAAAATGGACTACACTGCCACATCATTTTTTTACTTTGATTTTCAGGGTGTCTTTGAATTCAGCCTTCTGTAGGTTGATAATTTTCATTTCCATCAAACAATGTGGCATCCATTCGTTCCTAAATCAATGCCCCGTTCAGATCTATGGGGTGCCGTTTGTAAAAACAGCTTCACAAATTTAGAGGTGTCATTTTTTCATAATTTAGTGCGATATTCACACAATTTTCACACATTTAGACCTAATGTGTTAAAAAAACAGTGTTATGTTTTGGTACATTTCTTGCTGCATAATATCTAAATGTTAAATCTAAATCTAAATCTAAATGTTCAATCTAAATGTTGCTTTTACAATGGGTGAGAGATATGCTAATTGGCCACGCCCCGTGATTACAATTGCCTGGTACTTAGCGGGGGGCTGGACTGCGTGCTGTGATATTCCCTCACCAACATGGAGGATTTGCCTTAAATGATCTTACATCTAAATGTTAAATAAGAAAAATATATCTCGCACTCTAAATGTGAAACTTCACAGTTAGATAGGGCTTGATGAGACCTTTCCAAAGACCCCTCGTTTGCCATAATAGCCCACGGCGATCCGGAGTTATTAGCCGAATGCAAATGCAAATCCTCCATGTTGGTGAGGGAATGTCACAGCACGCAGTCCAGCCCCCCGCTAAGTACAAGCCAATTGTAATCATGGGGCGTGGCCAATTAGCATATTTCATGCCGTTTGTAAAAGCAACATTTAGATTTAAAATTTAGATTTAACATTTAGATTTAGATGTCTGAAAATTATGTGAACATTGTGCTAAATGATGAAAAAATTACACCTCTAAATTTGTGAAGCTGTTTTTTTTTACAAATGGTACCCCATACAGATCAGTCTAGAAATCCAGCATGATTTTTTTCCCCATTGAGATCTGAAGTGTTCCTTTGACTTTTGAGCAGTGTATTAGGTAAATAAATGTATTTGTGTATGTACGAAAATGTCTGGCCTGCAGTGTTAGCTTCCATTACTTGTTAGCAGAGGTGGTCAGTAACGAAGTACTTGAGTACTCATTGAGTACTTGAGTACTCATTTACTTGAGTACTGTACTTAAGTACAGTTTTTGAGTATCTGTACTTTACTTGAGTAGTTTTTTTTTTGGAAACTTTTAACTTTCACTTCACTACATTTGAAAGAAAAAAACTTACTTTTCACTTTACTACATTTCTCTCAAAGCTCTCGTTACTCGTTACTTTCAGGTCTGAAAGTGGGTGTTATTGTCTCACTTTTCTAAAATGTGATTTTTTTTTGGCAGATGACAGCCTATCAGAAATCACCAGTAGTGTTACGTCAGGTTCTTATATACGAGCTGTGTCCGAAATGCGCACTCGTTCACTACATAGTGTTTGCTATATAGGGGCTAACTAATGAACAAGGGGAGGCGACGTTTAGTTAATTTCGGACACTCGGAATGTCACGTTTTTACTAACTGTGGCTCTCTAGTTCAGACACAGCCCACACATGAGGCGGGGTCTGGTGGACATGGTGACGGACAGATCCGTCCGGGGGCACTACCAGAGCTGGACTGGCCATTGGGTACTACCAGAGCTGGACTGGCCATCGGGTACTACCAGAGATGGACTGGTCATCGGGTACTACCAGAGCTGGACTGGGCATCGGGTACTACCAGAGATGGACTGGCCATCGGGTACTACCAGAGATGGACAGGCCATCGGGTATACTCCGCGGGGAGAGAGAGAGAGAAAGAAAGTGTAAGTGTGACTGAATCTCCTCCATTTGAAGCCCCACTTTCCCCCATCTCTCCTCCCTCCGCCTCACTCCTCTTCTTGACTTTCGTGGGATAACAGTAGTGTGCAGTGTGTCTGAAAAGTGCACTCGTTCACTATGTAGGGCACAGTAAAAGAAATCCGCAGTGCATGATGATCCATGTGTATTAATGTTTGGCATGTTTCGTGGTGATTTTGTAGTGCACTGTGTCATGGGTGAAACTGACGGAATTTCGGACAACGCTACAAAATGGCTGATTCACTACATAGTGCCCTACATAGTGAACGAGTGAAATATGCACTTTTAATACTTAAGTATTTTTGGAAGCAAGTACTTCAGTACTTTGACTGTATGACTTTCACTTGTACTGGAGTAACATTTGACTAGTGGTATCTGTACTTTCACTTAAGTACTGAAGTTAGGTACTTTGTCTGCCTCAGACACCAAACATCCAATTAACTACTTTATCACGTTTGGTTTGAGGGATGAAAATTAAGCGCATTTGATTTTGAACAAATGACTTGCTAAAGTGCTAACAATAGCTGCAGCATTTTAGCTTCAGAGAGCAGCACCTGGAGAACACCACATCAGCTGGACTGGAAGCAGATGATTAATGCACTGTCAATGGCACTGCTGGAGCAACACAGGGCCGTGGACCTCAGCCAATGGTTTCGGATTGTGAGCAACAAACTAATAGCTGTTCATGAATAGCAGAATGTTCATGTTTCTGCAGTTCTACCCTGAGACCCTGAGCGATTCTATTTCCCCTACATGTCAGCATCACCTAATTTAGCGTGTGAATTAAGGGATACTTCCACACTACGGCTGACCACAGACCATCACTTCAGCAGATTTAACTGCATTCAGTTAAAAGAAGGACAATACCACCGACATGTAGCTCCTGTCCATTGACTTCCATTGTAACCCAGAGGAAAGGGAAATTCAGAATAAGACTCTTATTTGTTCAGCCTGTTTCTCCTAGACAGAACTGAGCTCAGTTTAACATCAATATGAGACTTTGACCATTTTCTCACACTTCTTAAATTCAACTCCTTGAGAAAGAGCCAGTGATGAAACTAATGAAGCAAATTTCAGACTCCAGGGGCCCGATTTTCAGGTTCGATCGCGCATTGTCTGAAGTCTTAAACGCAGTTGTCTTTGGGGGAGGGGCCAGCGC
>JBBIGA010118221.1:3585-19366 GCA_037576975.1 Alestes dentex | reverse complement strand
ACAGGTTCGTCTTGCCTACCCAAGTCAATGTTAAAAGGAATATTTCAGTATGATGCAGAGCGTAATGCAGAGCAGCCAGTTAGGGCAGGGGTCATTGACATACATATTTAAAGGCACAGTAACAACAGTCACATATATCTCCATAAGCCTATAATAAAGGGTTATAATATATAATAATCGTTAATGTAGGACATAGGCCCTTTAACATTTTTGGACATAGAGTCAGACATAATAATCATAATAATACTTCAATAAAACATAATCATTCATAACTATCAGCTTAAACACTTATGCATCTAAGCATAAGCCTTATATTAAAATATCTGATTAAAAAAAAAATATATACATTCAATCAGATGTGTCCAAAAGTCTGCTTGGTACTGTGTATTACTAAACAGTGAGCTCTGTGCTGCTAGCTTTTTGGATACAGAGTTTCAGTAATTGATGAAATTAACTGATCAGACAACGATGCGCATGCTCGCACCTGCACAAAGACATTAAAAAAGAGTGAAAAAGAAAAATCCACACACACCACGTTTCCCACAACACCTGACAATGAGCCCCATTCCCTGTGAGAATGACGCGCGGCATGCAGTGGCTGAGTGGTGCGGCTGTGGGAGGTCCGGACAACGCAGTGCGACGCGACACGGGTGAGGTCACTGTGAGGTCAAAAGTCATAAAAGAGGAACTTACAGCACGGTCGTGCGCACGTGAGCGCCATTATAGTCCCCACGGAGCAGTGAGTAAGACAGTATGGTTCTGGAGGCAACCCGGAGAGGGAGACAGGGGAAAACACTCATCAGCACAAAACACAATCGCATCAGATACAGGAGATGACTGGCAAAAAGGGCCTGTGTGATAAGGCTCCAGGACGAAAGATCACTGCAGCCTACAGGAGGTCCACTCCTCTCTCTGTGGGACCTGTAAAAGGGGCGAGGGGGGGGTTTGGCATGACCATCCTCACTGTCCATTCAGAGGAAAAACACACTAAGTGCACTATACACCAAACACCTACACATTCTAGATGTTCTGCTATAGCTACAGTGTATTAGAGCCCCATCAATACAGATAAAATCTACAATTTTTATGCAACCAAATAATTAAAATGTAAACAGAGCGGTCTGATATTAAATGGTCCATTCTACTACGGCAAATTTGTTCACAGCGTAGTGATATATTACAGGAATGGTTGAGAAAACAGTGACCGATGGCTGATCCAGTAATATCTACCCATATTGAGTTCACATTGTTAGTTGTCACGTTTCTTAAACTTCAATAAATGGAAGAAACTCACAAAGTCTTATTATCATATTGGGGTGTGAGGGGTGGAGCCCCCTTAGAATTCTGTTAATTTGTTGCTGATTTTACATTAAATCTCTTCATATTTTTTGTGTTATGCTACAGGCTAGGATGCTTTATCTATATTTTTGATAACTAACATATACCAGTTCAGTGGGTTATAGAAATGAGGAGTTTTTACAGCTTTGTAGAATCTCTAAGGCAAAATTTTTCTTCATATTATATATATATATATATCTCAGCTTTTGGGTTTGTCATGTTTCTTGTTGATAAGGAGGAGGTCAATAATACTTTTAATTCAGCTAAATCTTATTACCTACGGAGTCAAATTCACACCTACATTACACAGTTCTGTTTTTACTCAGGAAAGAACTGAATTGACTTCTCATATTTCATTCCTGTGCATTGTGTCAACTTCAATTTGAACCTGACACATACTAGTTTCACTAAAGACATTTATCTACGTACTGCATCTACTGTGTCTCTTCTCTACTTAATGTATCTATTGTTTCTTATACCTACCTATATGTTAGGCATTAATCCCCACTAGAAGTGATTTCGTTTTCAGTTACGGTACTGAGTACTCTCAGATCTACTCATGGGCTCTTTAAAGATTAGTGGACTCCATCACCCAACCTAACGTCCATACCATTACTGAATGTTAATGCCTTATAGTTATAGCTATGACCTATTCTCTTTTTAATGCAGTCACTAAATAAATCCCACAAAAAAGGCTACCATCTGCCATCCTGATCTAATATGTAAAAATGATTTTAAATGGATCATCGGATCATGATAATCAAACAATCTATGTGCTGACAAACATCTCAGTGTATTAATGCTCACTCAGTGTATTAATCTTCCAAATGGACCGTACTTAACAAGTGACACCAAACAACAGTAACAATTCCTATAATTAAGGCGCATTGAAGCAACTACATGTCCTGTAGGCAGATGGGCACAAGTGTGCAGCAATAAAATGAGAAGCAGCAGATTACTAATTGCTAAGCTGCAGCTTGGTATTGATGTCCCATGCTTTTCGGTCAGAGGCGCACAAAGGCATGCAGTTTGATCCATCAATATATGGAATCTACACCATCTGCATGATAGCATCAAAGCAGCTGACCATAGCTATAGGCATTTGGCATTCCATTTATGGTGTTGCAGAGATTCCTGATTAATAAAAAATTAACCCCTTAAACTTAAGTGGACCGTTTGTGCATCTGCACATAACTACGTGTTTGTTTCATAATAGTCACTGACTAATTCATAGTAGTCACAGTACATTATAAAGGGTAATAATTCCTACAGTACGTTATAAAGGGTAATAATTCTTAAGATCATTACAGAATAATCAGTCTGTTTAAGAGGTTAATGTCAAAGTTCACATTTGGTAGGCACAAAGCACAATGAGTGAGTCTGAGCGAAAATATGACTGTGTGTTTGAGTACAGCCCTTTTTTGCTTTTTTTTTTTTTTTTTTTACCTCAATGCATCCAGACTTGTCCACATCTCCTGTCCTGGTCTGGGATGTCCCGCCTGAACTGGGCGGTCTCTTCTCATCCCTGAAGCCCTGCTCCAGCAGTTTCTTATTCAGTATCCGTGCTGCGTTCTCTGCCAGCGTGTAGCCAGGCGGAGCTGACAGATCCTGTCTGACGCTAACGGTCTCGGGGGTCTTCTCGTCCTGCGATTCGACTATCAGCTGCACAGGGCTGGGCGAGCGGCCCCGGGACGCTCTGATCAACTCCTGTGCTGCCCCGTAACTGCCTGTGGGTCCACTTTCGACAGGGCGGGAACGGCTGGGAGACCTGTTGAACTTTTGCTGTGGGTCGTACGTGACAGGCGTGTGGTCGATGATGTTGAAGAGGCTGGACAGACCATCGTTGATGGTGGTATGGACAGGGCTGTCCCGGGTGGTGGTGGAGCGGGCCCAGGCTGACTCGCTGTTGCCCTTCGGGGCCTGGGTGGTGACAGTAGGTGTTGGGGCTCGGGATTGGCCGCTGGACGCCTCAGGTTTAGCTACGGGGGCGGTGGAGGAGGGTTTGCGCTGAAGCTTGGGTGAGCCATATTTGGGTGAGCAGCAGGGGCGCTCAAACTTGGCCTGCGCTGCGGGTGAGTACTGCACCTTCCTGAGGCTGCGCGAAGGCGAGGAGACTGGCGTGGAGCCGCCCCCCTTTGGCGTGAGGCAGCGATGAGGACTGCTAGTGAGGGCACGAAGGGCCTCTGTCTGGAGACCCACGCTGATCGTCTGTGTGGTTTGCGTCCCGCGAGTGGTGAAGCCATTGGTCTGGCAGGAGGCATCCCGCAGCTGGCCAGAGGTCGAGCTGGAGCGAATAGCGTTGCGGACAGAAAAGGCCACCTCTTTCATGTCATCGCTGAGGTTGCGGGACAGCTCCAGCTCCAGCGAGGACGCGTATCCCAGACCTGCCTCCAGATGGTGTCCCCTCAGTTCGCAAGGCCACCTGCCACTGAAAACGTCCTCCCCCTCCCCTGCCTTGGCTTTGCTTGCTTTGGAGAACATGTATTCCTGTTCTGAAGGCCCAGGGGCTGCCCTCTCACCCCTCGTAGGGCTGTGCAGGATGCGGACCCCAAAGTGTTCCGATCCAGAGGCGGCCCTCAGAGGCAGTCTCTGGCAGTGTTCTGGGCTGCTCATGGTGTTGGTGGTCAAGGTGGCGCTGGTGGTCAGGTACCAGGAGGCTGGCTGGAAGGCTTCTAAAGGAGAGTCGGGGGGTCCCCTGGAGTCCGCCCGCTCAGCCCAGGCCTCCACCACCGCTGGGGGCAGCGCCGGGCCCGGGATGGGGCAGGAGGCCAGGGAGGTGGGAGGGAGGTCCCAGCCTTTGTTGTTAAACTCCTCTATGTATTTGAGGTCATCTGGAGAGAGAGGTGGGGTGGTCTCTTCACGTCCATGCTCGCTGGTCTTGCTCTTGTCTGGCAGGAAGGGAGAGCTGTCCATCAAACGCTGGAAGTCACTCATAGAGCAGACAGACTTTGCCCTGTGGAAACAGTTTGACAATGTTAGCAAGGGTTCCAGCAGAGATGGTCCTGTTTTAGCACATCTGAATAAACTAAATGGCCAGGTACATGTAACCAATGCAACTACATTATACAGAACATTATACAGAATACAGAGCATTAGACAGAATACATACACAGTTATGTTTCCTAAATAAAGATTCAAAAAACATACCAAGCTATTTTCTCTGACAGTGTACTATTATAAAGACTCAAATTAGGCCTGCCACAGTCCTGAAAAGTTTTGCTGATTAATTCCCAGATAAATAATCGTGATTAACTATTTCATTGTCCGTTTTTATTCACTGGATGCAGCTATTAAGTACAAGCCTAAAATTTCCAGACTGGCTGAGAAGCAGTCATCAGACATAAACATATGAATCTAAAAGCTATTAACAGTTGTGATCAGCTTAAATACCAGTGGTCAGCTCAAATGGTTATGTAATTACTGTGGCAGGCCTCATTAGTTTAATTTATACGGAGCTTTTGTCCAAGATCAAGATTGATTCACAGTGAATGCAAATAGTTATAAAAAACCTGAACAAGACTAGTAAAATGACACACCTACCTACACAAAACAATTACACAAAACAGCTTTTCTTAACCTGATCTGACTTTATAGGGAGGCTGAAAACAAGGAAAACTGAAAACAGCAAGAACAAATAAACATCATGCGGACAGACGTGCCATTACCACAACTTTGGGGTTATAATACTAAAAGACTGACAGATTTAGGAGAATCTAAATCTTGGAACTGCAAAGAGTCCACTCTTTAGGGTCATTTTGGGGTCTCAGCGAATATGTCAAGAAGGATCTATTTCTTCTGCTTTATTATTCCCTGTTTATCTCCAGCTTGATCGCTAAGACAGCACCACCAGTGTGGAAGGACATACACATTCTCCAGTGTGTGGGAATTCGGCCGCTGAGCTGCTGAACACACAGAACTGCAGCAAAAGCTTAGCGCTTGACTGTGCAATATGATGCGGATGCCTGACTGGCGGTAACACTGCATACCAATGGGAGAGACGAGGGAGAAAGGCTCTTCTCCCTGCGATGAACAGCACATGGCCCAAGTGGGACTGAAACCTGAAAGCCTGCTTTTGGAAACATCTGTTCAAAGTCTGGGGCAGGTTCTTTAGGTCAACTTTAAGTCAATTATGTATAAGAACAGCACACAGTGAATTCATAAACAACAGCTTTCTGCAATTTTTTTTTTATTGCTTCACTGCAAAATTAGGCGAGCCCTGACAGACCACAAACCACTTCTCTATGCAAATGATTGCTCATGTGAACTGCAAGTCATTATAAAGAACGTGATTAAGCAGTTGGCCAGCCGGCTCAGATTATCTGGGCCATATCCTTTCTGAAAGCTTTTTGTACGCAGTCTCTAGGGAGGCTGGAAAAGTAGTACTAAAATCTCCCTCACTGAGAACCTACGCTCATACTACACTCATCAGGCACAAAAATGGCATCGCATGCCTTTACGATGTTACTGTTGATCTGAGACATACAGCCACTATATCACAAACCAAAAACGTTAAACAGATAAAGAAGCTTGTGAGGAGGTTAATAATAGCGCAGAAAGATTGATCGTTTTTGTATACTGTCAGTAGAGTACAATTTTTGATTGTATTATATCTAACATTATTTACATTTTTAGTGGGGAAATTTAACCTAATAATGCAGAATTCAAGAACTGACAGTCTTGTACAAGTTTTTAAAAAAATATATATCTTGGACTTTTTAGCCAAAAAAAATGGCATTAAATATAAATACCTGTTAGAAAAGTTGCAGTCAATGGCAAAATGTTGACAATTCAGTTTATTTAATTTTTTTTTGTTTTTAATGCAGTCAAAAAAAAAAAAAAGCATTACTATTTTCTTTACTTAATGCATATTTGTATGCATATTTGTACATAATGATGCAAAGGACGAATAATCATCCAAAGAAATCTGAAAAGAATACATTTTGTCAAAAACAATAATTTTATGATTGGGTGCTGAGGGTGCTATTAATCATAATATAGTAGGACTGGCCCAAATAGTGTTTTACAGGCTATGCATTTCCGGACAAGTGCTCAAACGCTCGTTTTAAAAATCACCCATAAAAATGTTATTTTTAAAATCTGCAATATTAAGTAATTTTTACTGCATTCAAAATACACTCAATAGGCAGCAAAAATGTCCAGCTGCTTGCGCTGTATGTTATTATAGAAGCCACGATTATGGCCTCTCATTCAAATACAATTTTTACGGCCAATGTAGACAGTGAAAGTGTGACAAATCACAATTATCATTTGATTTAGAGAGTTCTCAGAGCTACGGGCCATTTGAATGCAAAAAGGACTGCTGTGCCAGCAGTGGCAGAAGCAATGGTTTTTGAGCTCCAGTTTTAGCGTTCCTGTATTATAAATTACTTGTACTCAAGAACTGTACACCAACATACTCAACAAATAAGTATTTAAAATGGCCCAGCCTAATAATATTGCAGTGATACTACTTAAATATGTAAAGTCCACAACAAATAACTTATATAATAAAACAAACCTTAATAAATGGTATTTAATACATTTTGTAATTAAACCCTTCAATTCTATTTTTAGTTATACATCCTGGATTATGTACTCCATTGGTTGTTTTTTGAAATGAGTTATTTGAGTTTGGTAAAAAATAGAATTTTTGATCAAACTTAACAGTTTGATCTTACCCATCTAGCACTGCCTGTTGTCTTGGCCACATGTTTTATTTTATTAGAGCTCACTACCGAGGTCCATTCTTAGGGTGAAATAAGAATCAGAGCTGTCATATCCCTGTATAAACTGGGAATGTTGCACAATGACTGTTCTTTATGCACAGGTACACAGACAAACACACACAGGCACACAGAGTACCTCAGGAGGCTGCCACTGCTCAGCTCTTCCTCAGGATACAGTGCAGGGTCTGCCCTTTCTGAGATTTCATTCAGCGCCTGTAACACAGACTATGTTTAGAGCATACACTCAGCATACACTGGTAGACTAATAGCCATATCTGTAGCATCCTGATCAATATCAGTGAACCCTTATTAAAAACAAGTGACTTCTTTCTCGCTGAAGCCCACTGAAACACAGAAATTCTGGCAAAGTGTGGCTTCTAAACAGTCAATCAATTCCACATGTCTGTAATCAGAAGAGGAGATATTTTATTTTAATTATATTATAAATAGTCTTACTTTCCTGAAAAATGCCATTTACATTTTTTTGCCACGTTTGGCATTAATAAAAATGGAAAAATGTCAGAGGGGCACGCTTGAACCCGTCCATATAGAATGCACATCCAGTGCAAATGTACTTCATTATTTTCACTTGTACGCAAAAGTCTGGGCACCTCTGGTGAGGTGACGAGACTGAAGTACACATCTTTTACAGCAAGGGTGTAAAATTGTATCCACAGTGGGCTGGTGTGGCAGGTTTTCATTCCATGTAAGCTGGAGCACCCCTGACCCAGGGTATGAAGACTGAGACCATGTGGATTCAGGTAAGCTCCTGATTGTTTGGAATGTAAACCTGCAACCACTGCAACAAAGGGTGATCTGTGCAAAAGTGCCATTATGTTTCTTTTCACAGTACGTTAAACTCGGCAAATAAATCGAAATAAATAAAAATTCAGAAGCAAATTAGGTTTGTTTTCTTGAAAGGATATTCTCATTTTTGTTGTCACTTAAAAAAAAAAAAACAACCCAAGAAAACATGTAATTTAACTGGAGGTGTTGAAATCTTTGCATATGACTACAAGTAAGTGCACAGAATTTACTTGACTTGTGTAAAAACATTTTCAAAGTAATAGTAAACACAGCATCAACAGTGACAGATAAAAACCACCTGAAACATGACATTGTGATGTGGAAAATTATATTCACAACTGTATCAAGTGAGTTCAGTGCGCATACATTTTTCAATCTATGTAATGAATTTTGAGAATTCAAGATAACATTTCAATAATTCTGTAACATAAATTGCATGAATAGCAATAACAAAAAAACTTTAAAAAAAGAAACAAAACATGTCCTTTGCACCTGCTTCCTTTAACTGTGTCTTACCTCATTCATGCATGGGAACCTCTTCTCGCTCTCCAGTCTGGATGGAGGGGGCACTTCAGCCTCGTTAGGCGGGTCCAGGGACAGAGCATCCAGAAAGAGGCTCTCAGGTGGGCGGTGACCCTCACTGGGCCACACCTTCCCTGCCCCCTTTGCTTCCAGAGTGGCCTCTGAGTCCGAGTATGAGCGGGACGGCACGTACGGAGTTCCACGGGGAGACCGGGGAGACCGGGGAGACCTGGGGGCTTTACAGGGGCTGTCCTGAGGAGAGAAGACATGTGGGACGCCCCCTTCTGAAAGGGGACCCCCCTCAGACTGACGGTAAGGAAGCTCCCGCTGCATCTACAGAGGAGAGATGAGGGGAAAATCATTATGAGGGTGTACGGAAGAGCCGAAGAGAGGTTGTCTCACTTACTTTTCAGGTTTGTTTGGTTGCAGTTTGCTAAGGGTTTACACCTGCTTATGCAAATAAAACCTGCACGCAGAATCAATCTCATGGATTATGAAGATGCAAAACAAGAGTTACGACTGCAGATTAATCTTCTTTGTTTAATGTATGTGCACAGACCACCCAACATAATCCTATCTTCCTGACCTATTCCTTCACTCGCTGACAGCTAACATGGCTTATAGATCTTAAAAAAAAAAATACAAACCCTATCTGCATCTGCCGAGACTATTTGTCTCATTATTACCTGTCAGCTAAACCAATATATAATTAATATATTTAGGTGTAAACAAAGTCATTCAGAGCAGTCTGATGTCAAATGTGCCAACTCAGAAATGAAGTGTGGATTGTTCAAACTTGTGATGAAGGGAACCAGGCATCTGAACAGGTTAATCTGTTTAAAAGCTTGCTTGGGAGACTGATTTAAGATCAGACTGAGATAAGCTTTTGGCCTAAAATGTATTTCTGAAACGTATCAATTTCTCAAATCCATCTGTAAGGCAAAACAGCATTTAAAGGAAAATATTTTTTCATATTAACCACTGTCTGATCATCCTCAACATTACATATAAAAACTCAGAAAACACGCAGTTCACTGGTGGTCGTGGATTGTGAATAAAAAAGGCTGGATTTGTGTGTTCAGATCACCACTAAAGAAATTAGTACATTCATCTGCACTGCATTGTTTCACATCAAACCACTCCTAAATTAAATCACTGTCTTTCTCTCTCTCAATCTATCTATAAATGTATATATGTATATATTTATATACTGTGTGTGTGTATGTGTATATATATATTTATATATATATAGTCCTGCAGTTTGCATAGCCTTGCTGCTTCAGTGTGAAACTAAAGAATAAAACTTCAGTCACCAAACATATCTTAGTGGATCAACTACATTTGGGATGTATGATGGACTTGTCTCCACATCCTATGAGCCCTGACCTTCTCCATCTTGCGGCGCATGTCGCGGACGCTGCGGTCCCACTCTTGTCGCTCTCTCTCAAACCTCTCGAGGAGTTCGGCCCTCTCCCTGTTCCAGCGCAGCTCCCCATGCTGCAGTTTCCAGCGCAGCTCCAGAACCAGGCCGTGGCTGTCCGCCAGAAGCCTCTGCTGCTCCTCGCGCTCCTTCTCCAGCTCCTGCCGGGGTGAGTCCGGCCCACCCCCTGACCCCGATGCTCTCGACTCCTCCAGCTACCAGGGGAAACACACACACACAATGTGCAAAGGAAGATAAGGATTTTTTGTCAACTCATTCTTACCTCCAAGTTGCAGATTTCTTAGCAGTGTAATATCCTTTAATGAGTGTAAAGGCAGCCTTTTCAATAATTTTAATTGCAGGCTAATGGGGAGCTGCAGTGTAAATGGAATGCAAGATAAAACTCTGGTCATTCAGTTTCATCATTCATAGGCCGGCCTTGATCTTATCTTCCCACTGAGAAGTTCTAGCTCAGTTAAAAGTTCCAGACTAAAAGTTTGCCTTTCCTTTGTGTTTTCCATAACGCCTGTCCCAAAAATGTTACTATTACCTGCATATTTAAATTAATCACTGCTCTTTTCTGACATCCCGGGTCATTTTAAGCAAAATTCATCATACGGTGTCACACCAAGGCAAAATTCTTTTCTTGTAATCTTTTTTTGATGTGTAGTGACTTTTTCCCTGCCTCTAAAAAGACCTTCTGCTTTTTGATTGCATGTTCATGCCCCAGCAGGCAAGGAAATGAATTTGCACTCAGAGACGCACTCAGAGGCAAACAGCTGAGTCGCATATGATGTCAGTCAAAGTTTCCCATGCGACCAATGTAGACTACAGTATGATGTTTCCTTTAATATTCATAAATCATAAAACGATCCACCGACCACCTCCTTCAAAGCAAGAAGGTCCTGGGTGTGATTCTAGACTGGGTGGAGTGGGACGGGTGAGGGTCCTTTCTGTATGGAGTTTGCATGTTCTCCCAAATTGCAAATTGCCAATGTCAGGCAAACTGGAGATGCTAATTAGCCCCTAGGTGTGAGAGTGCGTATGAATGTTTGTCTGCCCTCCAATGGACTGCCGACACTGTCCAGATTGTTTATATGCCTTTTGCCCAGTGACCACTGGGTTAAAACCCCCGCAACCCCGGTTAAGGATGAGTGACATGAATAATACATGAAAATGAATAAAGCGGTGTCCTAAAAGGAGAAGTGCCTAGCACATGCAGAAATGAAAATAGTCACAGTAGCGACTTTCTCCATGTCATTCCCCTCCTCTAGAACAGCAGGAAAGGGTATTTCAGCCTGCACAAGCCATGTTTGAACTTATGAAGCACTTTTGAAGAGTTTAAGTGAAAGGAAAAGTGCATCTGCTAACCTCAGCGATAGCACTGGTGTAACAGGATGTCCAATGAAACATGGGCTATCCCAGTCGTCTGAGAGTCAGATTTGTAAAATAAAGATGTGCCAGTTGTGTGTACCATTAGGAAAGGTCTAACACAGACCCTTAACATAACTTTAGCACCCAATAACGATAGACTCAGTGTTTGTCAATGCGATTCATCACTATTAATGTCAGTGCAATATTTATTACTACTGCCTATCTATCTACCATCTTAACTGCAGCTACCTCTTTTAACTGGTACGTATCGTACAATGCACAGATGTCATTTGTCACTTTATTACTACTTCACCATCTCCCTGTTTCTTTTCCTATCCCTTAAGCATATGTTGTGTGTTTGCTTTTGTAAGATGTCCTATGGTGCTGTAAAAATTACTAACTGGAACCTGAATTTCCAGAAGGGAACCTCCCTAAGGGATCAATAAAGTTCTTTCTTTCTATCTTTATATCTATCTATCTATCTATCTCTCTATCTACCTATCTATCTATACAGCAATGTTTAATGTAGAAATCTTGTAATGTGCTTTATATGTAGCTCGATTAGCCGGTAGCATAATGCACATTTCCATTAAGTCCCCTATGGAAAGTTACAGTGTTATTTGTGCTTGGCTAGTAGTGTTGTTTTTGATGCCAGTTCTAAATGAAACACATTTGCTTGCAACAGGCATACAAGTAACATATTGTTCATCTAAT
The DNA here is from genome assembly GCA_037576975.1 of Alestes dentex. NCBI lineage: Eukaryota > Metazoa > Chordata > Actinopteri > Characiformes > Alestidae > Alestes > Alestes dentex. The sequence continues at coordinate 7,465 of JBBIGA010118221.1, read as the reverse complement.
AAACTTGGGTACAACATCAAGTTTGATGCATGCAAATGTATGATACCTATTGACACCTATGGAATTCAGTATACAAGGATAAAACATCAGTGTGTGTCACTCATCTATGGCAATATAGTGGAAGCTCAGTGAGAATAGAGCCCATACTCTATTCTTAGTGGCTGGTTAGTAGATTAACATTACATTTACAGCATTTGGCAAGAGCTCTCATCCAAAGCAACATACAATTTTTGTACTTTTTAAGCGAATGTAGTGTTAGGCATCTTGCCCAGGAACTCTCATTAGTGTGGTGTGGTGGAGCTGCCCGAGTTAGGAACCCTACGCTCCTGTTTGGAAGGCTGCGATGTTATCCACTACACTAACCAACCACTAGTAGACGTAGGTCCTCAGTCACACTGAGAGACATCCAGGGACCACTTTTGTGGACCCATGACCGAAGATTCTGCTACGATTATTTCATCATCTTTTGTTTGAGACAGCATAAAACCCGTCATCAAGCAATTTTAAAAAAATAACATTTCAGAAATTACATTAAATTTGACAGTGGAGTTTGACTTCAACACTGCAATGAATAACATCTCTGCAGCAGTGAATGAAAGGGACTGATGCTTTATGAATTTTGCACATTCTTCCGTGTTATTAAACTGCCCTGTATGTTCTCATTTGTCTGTCCGTTGTTAAATTACATACACAGAGCAGGAAGTCATTCCACATCAGATCAGTGAGAAGGAAATTGGCTTACAGTGTGTGTAACGTTTGACTCAGACACATGCTCACTTTTAATAGTCTGTGACTTTGTTTGAGAGCCAAGTCACATAAAAATAGCCTGCTATTCATGGAAGTCCCCTTCCAGCTGATGACCAAAAGCCTCCAAAGTCAACTTTACCGTCCAGTAAATCCAGTTACCGCATACAAAGCTTTTTGTACTGCTCAAATAATGTTTTTGCCTTAAATATGGTATGTTTCTATTTATGAGTTCTATTAATATATCGGAAAAAAGGAACACATTAAACGTGTCATAAGGTTTGTCTAATGTTATGAAGTCTCATATGACTTGTCTCATTTACATAATGCAATTATATGACCACATTTACATACATTACACACTGCAGTGATTGTCATTTCCAGTCCTGGAGTTCCCCTGCTTTGCGCCGTTTCTTGCTGTAACATGCCACAGTTCAGGAAAAAGTTACTAATTTGCTGATTTACCTGGATCAAGTGGGCAAGGGTTTGGGTCACTGATTTTATTTGTTACATTTATTTTATTTTATTTTTGTACTCTTTACATGTATAAGATTCAGTAATGTATAATAACAATAACAACACTAATAATAATAGTAAAATAATAATAATAATAATGTCGTTATGATTCTGATGATTATTATTAAAATGAATGATTAGTGTTATGATTATGATGACGATTATTGTTATTCTTATTGTTTCCGTCATTGTTATTGTTACACTGCAAGAAACCACAAGTATGCAGACCAGGGGAATTCTGGCACCAGGTTTGGGAACCACCGGTCTAAACGGAGGCGGTCCTTATTCCAGGTGTGTGATACCACTGCTCAGCACCTGTGCTATGCGACTCCTCATCTCGGCCCGCTGTATCTCCCAGGCCGCCCTCTCACTGGCCAGTGTCTGCTGCAGCTGGCAGCGTCTCTGTGCCTCCTCCCGCAGCTCCGCCCTCAGCTCCTCCAGCAGCGAGCGCAGGGCGTGCAGCACCCGCCTGCTGTCTCCCACCTTAGAGAAGAGAGCAGATGAGAAAAAGGGTGGGAGAGTACGATTAGGCTCTCAGGACGTAAATGTGTGTTTCATTGTATGTAATGTCTTTCAATGCATTTACTCTCATAGCTCTTGGAAACGGCCGGAGAAATTCTGCAGAAAGTATGGAACTTGCTGGAAGTTCAGAACTGCACATGTTACACAAACCCAGAGATATCAATAAATATTAATAATAAACCCAGAGATATCAAGTAGGAAATTACTGTGGGGCCTGGCTTGGAGGAAAAAAAAGATCGTACAAATGCACACACACACACAGTGTCGTGGAAAACTGGAAGGAAAATCAAGTCAAAAAATCCATCGGGAGTCAGAAAGATTCAAAAAGTTTACAGCCGTTCCAACCGGGCTTTGCACAGAGTTCTTCTAGGCCTCAAAATCCAACACACATTATTTCATTCAACCCACTGATCGATTTTCCACCAATAAACACCTTATTCGCAAAGAAACTCCACCTTTCTTTGTTTCTACCAATCATTACAAGATTAGTTATCTCTGATTAATATTCAGTCCCATGTGACCGCATTTGGCCACCAATATTCATCATACGGACACGCTATTTTTAAAAACCATACACTTTTGGGTGCAATGAGTTCAACATCACTTTTGGGTGCAATATGTTCTCCAGTCTGATGGTGCTGATGGAGTAACTGTACACACACATACATATATATATATAGGAAAGTATTTGTTACAGGCTCACATTTAGACTAAGACCGTTATTACTAGCGTTAAATAATAGCAGCAGTAGCATGTCCGCAGTAACATCACATGAAACATGACTGTACATTCTATTGTATATATTTTTAAACTTGTCTAGAATATCCGCTGCTAGAATATCTCCTCCTCTCCCTTACGTTTGAAGATCTGTTTTTTTGTGTGTCCTTGCAGTGCTCTATAACAGAGGCTCTCAAATCCAGTTTAAATGAAATATTTCTTCTGTACCGAAAAAGACCAAATCAAAATACTGTTCATTCTAATGTTAGCTACAGAAGTCAAAAACAAAGCTGGAGAATCTTTTTATACTGGAACCAAAATCGAATCGTGGGGTCCCTGGAGATGGTCATCACTAAGCAAAACGACACAGGCTCTAGACGTCCAAGTGTCTGTGCAAGTGCCTCGGCTCTGTGTGTGAGTACAGCACTGACACCAGTCGTGTGCATGAGTGTGCGTGTGCGGGCAAGAAAAGAAGGTTTGGGAGTTGGGAGGTTAATCGGAATACAATAACTAAATCCACCTCTGCTGAGGTTTTAATTAACATCATTCAGTCGCCTGCCCTCCTGCTGTGCAGCGGCTGCAGACATAGTTGTCCACTCCTGTTCGTTTTCTAGTGCTGGTAAGAGCTCTTATCAGCGTCCTCTATCAGTCCGCCCTCTGGCAAGTCCCGCACTGGGAGGGCCTGCCTGAGAACGCATTACAGTGCGAGAGCAAGTGAGCAAGTGTAATGGAGCAAAGCCTGTACACAAACTCGCCAAGACTGCTATTTGTTACTTCACTTCAGGGATGCTGCCTCAGCGCCAGAGAGTTAGGTCTAAAAGATATATGAAGCAACTACTATGCTAGAATTTTATCACCTCTAATTTTATTACATAAAGCAAAAAAATCTAATTTACACTGTTTTAGTCTCTTATCCCAAAGCCAATCGTCTGGTGTCAAACATGGTTGATTATTATTGGATCAAAGTTGAATTTTACCATTTTTTTTCCTTCCATTTCTGCACAGAGTGGATTGGTTTCAAATGCTTCATTCCGGAGAAACTGACTCCGCTTTATTCACAGTAGCGGTGAATGAAACCAGACGTCCGCAGCATTGATTACCTCTAAAAGCTCATTCACAGAAAGTTCTTCTATGAGAAGGTTATGAATACGCGGCCTGATGACTAAGACATTGTTTTGTGATGATGCTGAGATCAGGTTTCGGCATGAAACTTGTTTTTTTTTTTTTTTTTTTATTGTGGAGAGATGCATGTAAGGCAAAAACAGTCCCTTTCTTTTTTTATTGTTGAATTACCACCATCACATATAAAGATGTGTCTTGCTTTGCATAGTAAATAAAGTAAAAGGGCTATATTTGAAATGTAGACACGGCAAGCCCTGGT
>JBBIGA010118199.1:0-10000 GCA_037576975.1 Alestes dentex | reverse complement strand
AGTCAAGTCCCAAGTCTCTGTTTGTGTGACTTAAGTGCGACTCGAGTCCGAGTCTCAGGCTCGAGTCCCCATCTCTGGTGTGTGTGTTCTTACTGTGAGGAGAGCAGTGGTCGCCGTAGTGACAGGCTGTAGCTCCTCTTCCAGCTCTTTTTGCCCTGGCGGTGTCTTACTCCGTCCTCCTGGTCCATCATCTGCTCCAGCAGCGTCTGGTCGTCTGCGTTTAGTGGCGCTACAGAGATATCCCTCACGGCTCTGAATTCACCACAGTTATTCAGGTGCTCGTTCTCCAGACGGAAGAAGTTCCACACAAAACGCCTATGGGAGAAATGCAGAGGTAAACGTGCAGTAAGTATCATCTTCACATTTCTGGTATCAGAGCACTGCAAATAATTGGCTTATCCATGTTCCGCCTTGTCTGGCAAGCCAGAGAGGATGGCTTTTTCTCCAGACATCCTGGAGCATTGTGTCAAGAACTACCTGCTTCACCCGGAACGGGTTATTTGATTGATATGCACTGACCAACAACAAAACATTGTTTCTGTGTTACATGTAGGGGCAAGGGGTCAAAAAAAGTGCTACAAAAAAACAAAAACAAAGAACAGACTCCATAGTGGCACAACTGTCTAACCCCTTTGATCAGGAGATTGCAAGTTTGATCTATGGTGATGATGCCACAGCCATCAGTGTCTGGGAGTCCAAGAGCGCCTAATTGGCTTTGGTCTCTCTGGGTGAACAGGATGGCCTTCCCTCTTCCCTCCCGATCACTCATCATGATGCTAGCCAGCACGGCCATCTATTTTCTGAGATAACAGAACAGCCAGTCAAGAGTTCTCCAAGCATATTAGCATATCACAATTTGATGCAGTGACTTGGAAGAAAGCATATGCCCTTACTCTCCCAGCATTGGAGGTATTGTGAGGATAGGGAAGTGTAAAGTGAACATTCTGTCATACGTGAACACACCACAGCACGAAATTCTTCCTCTGTATTTAACCCATTCTCCAAGTGAAGCAGTGGGCAGCCAGGAACACAGCGCCCGCGGAGCAGTGTATGGGGACGGTCCCTTGCTCAGGGCACCTCAGAGGTGCCACTAGCAGTCTAAGGATTCGAACACATGACTTTCTGACCGCAGGGTGAACGCACTAACCACTAGGCCCCCAGCAGTCTAGTGGAAGAAATTGGAGATCAACTAAATTGGGCAGAAAATTGTCAAAAAGCCAAAAAACCCAAACCTGTGGCACCCACTCTTACATTACTTTTTCTTTAATTTACTCATTATTTTCCACTGATCACATGACAAAGACCCTATACCACACCCTACAGGCTTCAATAGAAGTTCCTATATGCTTCTAGTTCTAGGATAAGTCTTGAACTGGTATAAATACTTTACATGATATGAATGTTCTGTAGACGTTAAAAAGATTCTTTATACATTGTTTTTACAACATTGGTTTTTTAAGGAAATTGAAAGATTTTGTAGAGGACTTCTAAAGGTTTTCTACAGGTTTCTAAAGGTTCTTCCATTTCAAAGAGCGTACACCTGCACCTTGCTGAATGTGTGTGTGTGTGTGTGTGTGTGTTTATTTGAGTGTGTGTTGTGTCTACAGTGCTGTGTACCTGAAGACCTCCATTGGAGCGAGGACAGTGGCCAGTATGTCAGCGATGGAGGGGATGGTGGTCATAGTGGTCAGAGAGATCTGCAGCGTCCAGGCGAAACGTAGGATCACATCCTCCACAATAGCGCAGTAATAATATGCCTGCAGTGGCATCACATGATGTTATTATTATTTTGTTCTTATTATTCTCATTTATGTATTTAGTATAATTCTTTCCTGAAGTCACAGTTATCACCAGCAATAACAGTCATATATGAATTCTACATTAATTAAAATTGTGTCCAAATGTATAGGCACCACTGGCCAAATGACACATTCTGCTGATTTGTGAAGGGACAAGAAGGAAACGCAACCTTTACAGCAAGCTATTTTAAACATTTTCACTCCTAGCTGTCTACGAAGCTGTGACATCTGTCAAACAGGTTACTAAGTACTGACTTAGTAGAGTGTCCAAAGCTTTGCACATGGTGTAAACACTGTTCTGTTTTTAAGTAATCAAATATAAAGAATATTAACAATAGCTGACAGAAGTTACATTTGCAAAGAAAGAGACTTCTTTTCACTTAAAAATCAATTAAATATGTCATTTAACATGTAACTATTTCTAACTCTTTTAAAAAAATGGAAAATCCATAGTAAATGATTTTTATTATAGCTTGAATTTTGCGTATGTTATAAAGTTTGAAGTTATTGTTGCATATGGGTCTGTTTTTCAGACAGCAACACCATTCTTTATTATTCTGTAATCATCGGAATAAAAAAAACAATTCAGCTATACATTTGTTCCCTCTGTGTAGCGAGTGTATGTGTGTGATGTCGGTGTGAGTTTGGGTGAGTTTGCACATCTTACTTTCTGCGGGTAGACGATTTCCTCGCGGAGGAATGTGTGTTCTCCCGCGTTTCGGTCAAATAAACCCCAGTCCATCTTCAGGTCCCAGATGAGTGTGTACAGAGAGCTGATGGTGGAGAAGACAATCAGCAAATAGAAAAACGCCTCAGCATCAGCATCGTCCTGATCTGAGAGAGAGAGAGAGAGAGAGAGAGAGAGAGAGAGTAAGAGTGAGTGAGAGAGTAAGAGTGAGAGAGAGAGGTAGAGAGAGACAGAGGGAGAGAGAGAGAGAAAGGTAGAGAGAGAGAGAGAGAGAGAGAGAGAGAGAGACACACAGAGAGAGAGAATGTTAACTGATTCAGCTCCAGTGGGACTTTATTGCTGGTAATGATTGACTCAGATGCAATAAAACACACAGCTGTGCAGAACTGGACCTGGAAGCACTCAACTAGTACTGTGAGGGATTGAGACACTTCTAGACCAATGATAGTGTCTTCATGCAACTTGCATGACATTATTTTAAATTTTTGCCACACTTTTTTTTTTCCATTGAACTAGATTTCTAAACATTTACACATACATTTTTTTGCTTTTCTCAAACAACAGTCTTTTATAATGATACCATGTGCAAATTGTCTTTTTTTCTTTTTACATGCTTTGCATGTTTTATTTTTGCTGTAATCTGCATGCATGTTTGCTTATTTTTATGTTGAACTAGATTTATTTTTAACCTTCACATGTACATTTTAATATCCACTATCAATTTTCTTTTTTGTTCATGCTTATGAATACATGTATTTTGTTGTTGTTGACTTATAAGTACAAAGTAAAAAGATATGTGTGTAAATTTGAAGCGGATATATGCACAAGAAGCACAAAAACAAACAAAAGTGTCTGAATGCTCGTCTCCCCTCACTGTGTGTCTAACCACTTCCCCCAGTGTCCACCAGAGGGCAACGAGTTATCATCTTTCACACCACGGAGTTAAATCTCTGCAGGGTTTTACATTATGCACAGCTCATACAGAGCTGAATTTCCCTTCAACTTCATTAGAAACCTTTCTATTGTAGCTCCACCCTACTGGTGTACAGGGACTGTAGACTATGTGTTGATGCACAGTTTGCATTAGCCTTTCTCTAGCCCTTCATTAATGGCCAATTTCAAAGATGTGCTTGAGGTTTGTTTTGTTAGATCTCCAACGCTAATGTCTATAGCAAGCAATACACCACAAATTAGCATCTTGCAAACTGCATGCCAAAGCATTCACAAAGCATGTCAAGCGAAGCATGATCAAATAGGCTTGTTCATTTAATTTCAGACACTTATCTAACAAAATACACAAACATGATGCTACCTGGTCAAGTATGAGCTCCCACAATTACTTAACACATTTAACTACATTAGTCTCATAGTCTTACAAAACTGTAGAAACAAATGTCGGACACCAAACAGCTGATAAAGAGCATTTGAATTAAGGGGGAAAACAATGAAAATGTGATGTTTTCATTTTGTTTTTGTCATTTTTGTTATTAAATTTTGTTTGATGGCATACTAATGAGTCAGAGACTGACAGGATGGAGACTGATGGGGCAGAGGCTGATAGGGTGAAGACTGAAGGGATGACAACTAATGGGACGGAGACTGAAGGGATGGAGACTGATGGGGCAGAGACTGAAAGGGCAGAGACTGATGGGGTGGAGATTGAAGGGATTAAGGCTGACGGGGTGGAGACTGAAAGGATGGAGACTGACGGGATAAAGACTGACGAGAGGGAGACTGATGGAGCGCAGACCGATGTATTGGAGACCTGTGGCTATGTAGACACTGATATGGTGGAGAGTGACAGAACGAGGACTGGAAGGGTGGAGCTACCGTAGATGGAAACGGAATGGGGCGGGACTAGGGGTGGAGACTGGACTGATCCAGCTGGTCAGGGTTCCTGACAAAAAGGTTGTACAATTTTATTTATTATTTTGAACACATTCTTGACTATTAGACTGTGAGTAATACACCGTTGGCACCAAAAAAAAAATTCTGCACTACTCTGCACAAATACTACGATAAATGAGCATAAGGCAGAAAAGTGATATTGACTATAATCGCTGAAGTGAAATGAAAGAAGGTGTCACGTGTGTGTGCAGAAAAAAGCAACTGTAACTGTGATAAAGCCATCAGACTACAGGATGTGGTGTGTGCGTGTCCTTTAAATCTAGCCCCTCATCTGTATTCTCGAGGCATCACACTCTACTCTGTCTCTCTGCAGGAAGGCAATTACGGCCCTGCCTCTCCGGCTAGACAAATTTCCAACCTTTTACTCTCTCTCCCTCCCTCCATTCCTCTTCAGCTTATTCCGGCTTATCTTTCACATCTATTTTTCCTTTCATCTTCATGTCTATATTGCAGTGCTGCCACACAGACTGCTCAATATCTTCAGTTTCCGTGGGGTTAGAACTGATCGCTCCAGTTTATCAGAGCTACAATGTCGACCAGACTTTCGTAACCTACTGACACACTGACCTTTACTGACCCTTACTAACATAGTGGCCCTCACCGATAGCATCCAAAACACTGTAGAGCCCTATTTCCCTTTTTATAACACCCAGCAAGACAATGAACAATTACATCATTTCTCTACTGGACCACTTCTATTTTTTTAGGTAACATTACCCTTGTAGCTTAGAGCAAAACTAAGGAAGCAAGTGTAACAATGCACTCAGTCAAAGTTCTTATAGGAAAGTTCACACGGTGGCCACTTTGGCAACACCCCTGTTTGGAATGACATAAGACCAGACTCCTCGCTCTCTGAGTGAGGAGAGACTTATAAGCCTAAAACTAAAAGCCATGTTGCAAAAACATATATGAAATCATGAGTAAAACTATGCAAAAAGTAACAGTAACTAGTAAAATAAATAGTAACATTTAAATGAGGCACCAAAATATGTTTCCATGGCCACTGCACACATATGTCCACAATACCAGCTTTACCAGCAAGCTCTCTAGCTATTTATATCAAAGAGTGGGACATCATGAGTTTTCCATTCATTTTGAAATTTTTTCCCTCCTTTATGATGTCTCTGACTCAGCACACAATTTAAATTTTTGAACAAAATTTGAATGAAGACCAATACGACTATAATCAAGGTGTCTACTAGAGACAGATCGGTTCTGACTGTTTGCAAACAATGCAGATGAATATGATGACCAAATTATCAGAGTGTCCACTCTTTACCATGGACACTGTCACATCTTGACACTGCAGTAGTACAATGTTACAAAGTGTGGTTACACCCCTAAATGTCTTTTTGGGGCAACACTGCTATTGGAGCTTACTGAAGTACAAAACTGCTGCATGAGTCTAAACACGTGGCTGGTTACATACTCCGCTTAATCTAAAGTTTGAGCAGCTTGCGGTGGCTGGTTTTGCATCAGTTTTCTTCCGCATTTTAGAAGCAGCTGTAAACTTGAGTTAGGATTTTAAAAGCCATGTTGTTGACACTTTCTATAGCAACAGCAGCAGATACAGGAACTGGACAGACCCTTAGACACATGCAGAAACAATGTTCACCATCGGAATAACATTGTATAAACTCAGAGATCAGATGTGCATGTATGAGAAAATGTGCTGCATAATCTGTATTATGTTTCACAAACCTTGCTTTCTTATCTAGAATAAAATTACACCCCTGGAGAATGATATGGTGGGAGATCATTTTATCCATCAACACCACTATCTCTTCATTGCTGAACTTTCAAATTCTGTTTTGTCTCAAGCTTGTTGATGACTTTCACTGTGACTTTTAAACCTGCACCTCATGAGCGTGCAGTTATGGGGCGAGGCTGTGCACAGTGTGCAGGATAAGCAGTCGTCTTAGTAAAGCGAGCATTAAATTCATCCACATTGAGGCATATTTTGCGCTCATATGCACATATGGTCCTGTATGTTTATGCTTTATCTATTGGCATGACCTTTACTTCCTGATTATTAAACAGCTGCCTCAGCTCCTCCTGAATGTAGATGAGGAAGAGTCACTGAGGGAGGCAGAAACAGCCAGAGTGTGTGTAATATCGTGAAGCTGGACAGTTGATTATGACCATATGTATCATATTCGTGATAAATTCATAGTTTTTGATAGTATTTATTAAATGTTCCACAAATGGTTCCATCAATAAAGTTAGTCTGAAAAGTGAGACCCTGCTGGCTGATTAAAATGGTGATTATAATGGCAGGGATAAAACACACAACATCAGCTTTTAGTTTTGTGTGGTCAATAAGATCCGAGGGCTTTATCAGTGAGGCGTGTAAAAATGTGATAATAGACGATCCTCTGTGAGTCTGTGGTAAAATACAGCTCTGGAAAAAAATAAGAGACCACTGCAATTTACTTTTTAATCAGCATCTCTAAGAGTATAACAACCATTCCATGCACCTCATTCTGCTTTATGAGGTACTGACTGGTGATCACCTGAATAAAATCTTATTTAATGAGGAAATTATAAAAACACTGCTCTCGCAATGTGACCAGCTGGAAGGCAAAACACTACTAGAAGTACATCAAATGTATTCATTGTCATTTTGTTCAAGAGTGAACAAGAGATTTGTTCTTCCTTAATTATTCAAGTTCTATAAACACTGCATCATTTCTCTTATTTTGATGTTTTGTCATTTTCTTTAAAACTGTGCTTTGAAAGAATATTTTTATTTGGATATTAGGAGAAATATTGTCAGCAGTTCTTAAAAAACGATGGCAAAGCTGTTCAGTTCGATACTTGCACCTATAAAAGAAACAACCAGAGAAACATTTTTGCAGTGGTCTCTTATTTGTTTCCAGAGCTGTATATCATTTTTAATGTTGTTTTAGTGTCCCCTAAAGGTCACTATATTTATAATATTTAGTACCATCTTGAATCCTGACTTTAGAACTAGTAAATATGAGTGAATTTTGAGCGGAAAAGTATTGTCCCGTTTCCAACACCACTCAAGTGAAGCAAAATAAAAGAACAAAACATGCAAGGCCCAGGCAGACTGCTTGGCACCAGTTAAAATGCTCCTGAGAGTAAACACTGCTTTTTATAAGCATAGGTGTTACTTTCACTTTCACTGTCAGGTGTTATTTGGTCCATCACTTACAGCTGCTGTCAAAAGATTGGACCCACTTGATTAAATTATTTTTTATAATCTCAAAAGACATCTAATGGTTTTTGCTTCAATGGTTAAAATGCTCTTTCTGAGAAAAGCTCATGTAGTGAAGGCAATGTCTGTTTGAACTGATTATCAGTGTAAACTATATAATCAACATAAACAACACTCATGTAATATACTAATAATGTCCACAGAAAACGCTCCCCAACACAGACTGTTTATGAGACAGTTGAGTCTGTGTGTGTGTGTGTGTGTGTGTGTGTGTGTGTCTTCCTCAGTCTGGTTGGAAAAACATCCCTGGTGGATTCACATGAAGCTGCTTGAGAGAAGGCCAGGAGCGCGTAAAGCCGCATCAAGGAAAAGCGAGGCTACTCTGAAGAACATAAAAATTAAGATTTAAAAAAAAAAAAAAAAAAATATATATATATATATATATATATCAAAAGAACCCTGCAAAAACAGGTATGTCCACACTTTCGACTGATACTGGACAGTAAGCACATGTATACCTTCTCTCTGCTCCTCCACAAACCCACATTTTAAAGGTAAAGTGCTAAAGCCCTGCTGATGTGATTCTGCCCTACTTACTGCAGCCTTACCCTCTTAATGGCCGATCTGTGAATTATTCATTAGAATTGACAGCGCATTCAGGAGCTTTCAGGGAAGGCTTAGAGTTACAGTCAGGCTGGCTCTGCCTTAAAGCAACGTTTCAGCAAAAGTCGAATTCTTCCCGATTTTCTTCCCCTTTTTACAGACATGTTCGCATCCCAAATGGAGTCCATCAGCCAAGGTGTGTTTGTTGAGCCACTAGGAAACATATACCCCCCCATAAATCATCACATCAGTGCCTCAAATCACACTGGAGTTATTAAGTAATCTCATGCATATGGTTTCTGATGCTCTATGTCTGAGTGTAAAAATGAACAAAAGGACATCACATATACAAAAACAGCAGCAGCAGCAACCCTCAAGTCAGAATTTGGTGTGTACTTCGCTGAACTGTTCCTTTTGATTGGCTCAGATGGACCAGAGGACATTTCTAGGCACTAATTCCTTCCCCCAAAAAAGTTAAAACTCTAACAGCTTTTCTGGACATTATTCGGAAAGAAACAGTCAACCACAGTATACATCATGTCGATGTCCCCACCTGTTATCTAAATGAGAGCCAGGCACATATGTTTGATTACAATTATGAACGACTGATGCAGTTTAAAAGCCTAGAACCTAGCAGTTCAAAAACAACCAACTCCAAATACAGTCTTTATGAATAAAATGTAAAGCTTATTTAAAGCTTTTTAAATGGAAATCAATGTTGGACTCTTCAGGTGAGGCTCAGGCTATTTTTATCTCTAGCACACTTTTTCCATAAGTTTCCATATTAGTAGGAGTAGACATGAATGAATCGAAATATTACACACACACACACTGAATGAAATAATGGGAAACAATTTAAATACGGCAATTTTAGTGCACGATTTCTATGCATAAAGTTAGAAGAACGAATATTAAAACGTGAAATATCAAACGTCACATTACTTTTTCACAGGCCACACTTTGTGTTTCTTTTTTCTAAAATGAATGTTAAACACAGTAAATAAACTGTAAATGTGCATTAAAATGTGCAGAGGTTTGGTCTTCCTAGCATATGTGTACTGATTTTCACCAACAAATACGTATCATTCGTTTGTAAACTTTTGCTCATGACTGTACATGGGTAACAAAGACAAAAGGTGCAAAATGACTATGTAGCAATGAGTTACAATTGTTTTTGGGGACAGAAAACTACACAAACATAAGTGGGCCTGAGACAATAAATGAATGAATGAATGAATGAACGCATGAATAAAGCAAGGATGAATGAATTCAAACTGTGGGCCATCGTAAAGTGCACTTCTGCTTTGGCACGCTGTTTGGATCAATGCCCCAAATACTCTTAATACAGGCCTCTGAAAGATTCCTCAATATCTGACTGAATAATAAATGGGTAAGCCTCATGTTTTCTACTCCAGCATTGAGTATAAATACAAAATTGACAGAAATGCACTATCCAGCCGAGCAACTCATCCTGAACTGCAGATCATGTTCAATTTAGATAGAAACAGTAAAATATTAAATGCAGAAGAAAAACATTTAGCCACTGCTTAAATTTAAAAGGCTGACATTTAAAGGAAATAAATAAATTACTGGCATAGTTATGTACGTATATAAATAATGAAATGGATCAAGAGGCTTAGCAGAGCGCTTTGAAACGATCGATTTGGACTGAAGTTCTGTTTCCGAGAAGATATGAGTTCAGAGAGTGAATTACTGGGGGGAGAGAGAGAAAGAGACAGAGAGCAAGAGAGAGAGAGAGAGAGAGAGAGAGAGAGAGAGAGAGAGAGAGAGAGAGAGAGAGAGAGAGAGAAAGAGAGAGAG
>JBBIGA010118198.1:0-10000 GCA_037576975.1 Alestes dentex | reverse complement strand
TATATATAGGCTACAACCCAGATATATACATGTATATATATAGATAGATAGATAGATAGATAGATAGATAATTGCTCTGTGCCATATATTTCTATTTCTATATATATATTTCTATATATATATTTCTATTTATATTTACAAAAGGCTTGTTATTTTTACCTGCATTGCGCTGCAAGGTTTGATGACCACTTCTACTTGTTCAAAGAAAATAATTAAAATTGAATTGAATCAAATAACAGTTCATACTCACTTGGGTGAATTCAGTCTCTCCTTTGGCCATGAAAAACCAGTCCACTGTGGCTGAGGCCTCCACCTCCCCCCTCATCTTACAGGAGATACAGCCTAGCTTAAAGCCCTCGCCCACCACCGCCTCCGTGTCCGAATCCACCTCCACACACGCTCCATTACTGAGCAGGGCTATGGGGGCAACACATACACACACACACACACACACACACACACATATACACACACACAGTCAGTCACGCAGCACGTGCATCATGTCTGATTAAGGAGCTTTAAGCCTCTATGAAAGTATCACTGATGCCCATTCATTAGTTCTACTGCCGCTGATGTTTCGGCACTGCAGGCATTACTCTGATCACAGCCAGCTGGACATTAGCGTTGTTTTTTTTGTGGGTTTTTTTTTTGCTTTTTTCAGTTTGTCGTGCGTGCTTCTGCCACCCGGAAAAGTGCATGCTGGCTTTTCTTTCTTTGTGTCCAAGGCAGAGCGTTTGTGTTGCATTGTTTATTTCCACTCATAATATCGAGTAATGAGGCCCTAAACTGGTCCAAATTGCCCATGTTTTCCTCTGCTGGAGCCCCGCCGCAGTCACTTACCTGCTTCCTTACAGTCCGGACTCACTAACCTCATACATTACCAGTTAAAGGTTTTTGCACACCACAGGTTTTACCACATTTACTTCATTAACTGCAGATTTTTATTCTTGTTTGCACTGGAAAGTTGTTGAATGAACAACTAAAAATGAAAACATGTCAAGTTTCCTTTATAACATGGAAAGAATATGTAACAGTGCATGTCTGACATCCTATTAATTGGTGTGGTGATGCAGAGTCAAATTCTAGACTGTTTTTTAACTTTAAATGCTCTAGTTAAATGTTTAATTTAATAGCTCATTACATATCTAACACTTGTCTGGTGATTCACATTATAACTGTATTAAGTAGCTTTTTGTAGGTCAACAGTGATGAATAAAGAATTACATTTTCTGGCTTATAAGGGAACTCAAATGGGGAACTGCAAATTTATTTGTAGACAAAGAGTGTAAGTTTAGTAAATATTAAGTGAGTAACATGCAAATGGAGAAATTTTAAGTGTGGGCCAAAACGTTTGACTGGTAGTGTACATTTACTAATTTTTATTATTATTTTTTTGTAATTATTTGATCAATTTATTATTAATTTGATTTGTTTGTTTGCTAGATTTCCCAGCCAAGGGATTGTTGCTGGGCTAAATGGGCTTGGGACCTGTACTCCGATCACAGACTCACTCTCTCTTAGCTACTGTTGTGAGGTCATACTGCTGGGATATGAATCATGTGTCATTCTAGGTGTCAGGTTTTTTTTTAGTGTTTAATTTATTAGAAAATGTTTTAACAACGTTAGCTACTGTACACTTTATTGGCTTCACGAAACTCAATCATATTCCAAAAAAAATCACAAACTCTTAAAGATGGACCAGAAATGATAATGGCTAACTGACTGCAGCTGACCTGGGATCTGCTTTAATTGCGTTCTTTAACAAGACCATTCCAAACTGTTAATGTATCTGAGAAATAATAAAAGCTGGCAATAATAACAGCTGGCATTATTTATAGTTACCTGTGTTAACATAGTTTCGGCTAAATGACCCCTGCAGTGTAACATCCCTGGTCGCCGGCTGTAGAGGCCGCCCTTTTCTGTGTTATAGAAGTGGACTTTTAAGTTAAAGTTCTGTGTACACCGGGTTTTAGTTTGGAGTTCATTAGTTACTGACCAGTGTTTACGTTTAAGAGAGTTTTGGTTTCTATTGGTTCTTGTGTTTAGTTCATGTGTATTTAGTTTGAATGGGACCTTAGTTGCTGGTCCACTGACTTTCTGCTTGTGTTTGAGTGTACTCCTGTCACCAGTGTTTGGTTTTTGTTTGTGTTACTTTTTAAATTAAAGTTAAAGCATGGAAGTCTGCGTCTGCGCCTCCCGTCACTGCCTGAAGACAGGCACCCTGACATGCAGGTTAAAAAGATAAACTGGTCCCAATGATATTTACGTTTTCTATAAATGCTACTGGCTAAATGACTGATGAATAAATGATAAATCACAGATGTAGCTTTTATTCATTAATAAATTTTACATCCTTAATGGGATACTTTGAAACTCTCTGAACTGCTAATGTAGTCAAGAATTAGTGTAAAAGCTAACACTGCTAAGTAGTAAGTCCAAGACTGCACTGGCAACATGTAGCTCAGTTGCAAACAGTTTAGTATGTTAAATTAGCTAGGTAGCGTACCCAACGGATGAAGCCTACACATTTTCTGTTTGGCCAAACAATTAGTTTACATCTAAAATCTTTACTATACACACAAACACCGTTGATTTATCTTAAAAGTGAATTCTGCTGATTTTTCTCATATTTCTTTATGCTGACGGAACTACACATCTCTTTTGTCTCACAACACCCTGCATATATCCCTGCACCATGAATGGGTTTAGTTTAGATCCAAAAGCTTCTCAAACCTCTGGTAAAACATTATTTTTAGGCATCAGGTGGCACAACCATAACCATTTCATGGAATAACTTTCTATGAGGGAGCTTTTAAAGACAGATGTCTGGTTCCATTCACCATTACGGTGAATGCTAAATGTATTTACTTGTTCATGAGGTTGAATTTGACATTATTAATCAATGTTATGTAAAGCCTGTCCAGCCTCACAACAGTCCTGACCAGAAAATCACATTTGTGCCTGAGAAGGTCAGCTAGGCGCAACTCCATTCCAGACTGTAAGGCTTCGACTGCAGCCGGGACCCGGGAGGGCTTTTCTAGGTTAAACCTTTATCCGGGGGATTCTGAGGGGAAATAAATCGTCAGCAGTGAGCGATGCTCGTCCACATCCTTCTGCAGCTTGCCCTCTTTGTTAGGGGGTCAACACCATATATAGATGCAGGGGTCTATATATGCCATCAAGGTTGCATACACTGACCGAGAGGAACACACCTGCACCTCCAAGTGTCTCCCTCTCTCTGTCTCTCTCTTTCTGTCCCTCTGCATCTGCATATCCCTCAACCAATCATTCTGTGTGCTAATTTTGATCCCTGACCTCTGGAGGAATGTTGTAACGGAGGGTTGAGGGACAAGCCACATACATTAGTGAACAAAAACAGCAACTGCTGTATCTTTAGCATCATTTTTTAGCTTAAAGTGACAGTTTGGCGAAAAACACATTTACATTTCCACCCCCGCTTTTATACCCTTTTACGCCACATTTGGTGTCCTTTGGTTTGCTCCCTATGCACCAGAGATATGAGGCTAATCTAGCAATGGAAGCGTATTAGGTTATTGGTTAATCAGCTTCAAGCTAACCATAGAGTTATATCTGCATTTGGGTACCCTCTTATGTTCATGCTGTTTCAGGGTTAGCACCATGCTAATGGGCCTACAGGTTCCGTTACTCGTAAACCATGTTGGCGTCACAGCTCTGCAGCAATCCAGAGAATGAAAGCTTATTTGCTTATTGGCTAATTAGCTTCATGCTAACCCCACAGCTATACTAGGATTCGGGTTACCTCTCACAGACTTGCTTATGTGGTTTCAGTGTTAGCACCATGCTAATTGACCTACAGGTTCCATTACTTATTAGCCATGTTAGCCTCGCAGCTCCACCACAAATCCAGAGAAGCAAATGTTTGGACATGGCTGTGCTCAGGGTGAGGGGGGTGAAGTGTTTGTCGCTGAACTTCCCCTTTAAAAGTGTTTATGAACTTGGGAGGAGCAGTGCAGCGGCTCTTGATGTCTGGGAATGGGGGAAAAACAAAGAGAGGAATGAAGAGAAACGGGGCACACTTGCCACATTGGTACAGGAGGCAGGGGGAGGGAGAAAAGCAGGAAGAGGAAAGAGAAGAAAAGAGGAGAGAAAGGGAGAGAAGAAAACAGAATGAGTTAGCTTTCGGTTGCAGCCACCAGACTGAGTATGGAAGGAAATCCTAGGTGTGTTTTCTTTTTACCACAGACGTTTAAACATGTGGACAATATTAGCAACAAAATCACTTTAACATCATCACAGCACAATCACACCCATTTCTGTGCAGGGAACTGAAAGTGTTTCAAACACACACACACACACACACACACAACGCTGCTGAGGTGCAGGCTGATCTGTGAAGAGGATGCCGAATGTGTCCTGACAGAGGAAGATTTTTGTGTCTGGGCTGCTCCAAACACCGTCACACACAGGTCAAAACACAGAGATCAAACAGGATGATGAGACGCTGATGGATAAAAAAAAAAAAAGAAGAAAAAAGTGAGCAGAGAGATGAATACGAGACAAGAAAGACATATATTAACGGAATAGGTATACACCGAATGCATCTGTAGTTAACAATTATAGGCAGTAGTACTGAAACATTCCCCAAACTTAGACTTGCACTCCAAAGACTCGAGACTCACCTCTCAGACTTACTTCTCAGAGATTCAGACTTACACCCCACACTAGACTCAACTCAGATTCACACCTCAGAGACACAAGGCTTGACTTAGACTCACATCTCAGAGACTCAAAACACAACCTGGACTCATAGCCCATAGATTTAAGACTTGACTTAGAATCACATGTCAGTTTGAACTCACATTCTCGTTTGAGATTTCTCAGTGACACAAAACTTGACTCAGACTCACACCTTAGCACTTTGGTTCCACCTGATTACCTTGGGTAAAACCTTCAGGAGTTGAAAGCAACACAAATAGTTTTTGGTGTAAAGTGTAATAAATCATAAGAACACTTTTGATAGGACTCTCAGCTGGACTGTTAGATCTGAACAGCTGGATGTTAAATATGTATTATGTGATCCTATATAAATGTTTATTCATGGAATTCAGCAGCTGCCCATTGACTTCTGCTGTGAGTGAGATGTGAGTCAGTGGGTTTCCCGTTCTTGTTTTAGCAGGTTGAGATTGGTGTCTGTGACAGTTAGTTACAGACAGAGGAGCTGCAGTGTTGTGAGAAGATGGCAGCCCCACCCCTGACCCCCTGCAGGCCTCAGCCCCAGCCAGGACACCTACATTTGAAAGTCGCCACCATACGGTTACATAACACTCCATTGGCACAGATTACGTTATGCAACTTTTTTTCCCAGAAAAGGCAGATTAGGAGGCATAACGAGCCGCTTTAATCGTCACTTTTCCATTTTGGCAGCCTGGAGCAACAGCACTAGCCTCTTGCTTTCACTCTCTGTGGAGAGGGACCTGGGGTCAGCTTTAGGTCTTATTTATTTAATACAGGTGAAATAACTTCTACTGTATGACATTCACATCCTCACAGCCATAACAAAACCTCTTTTTTATCACAGTTTGAAAATCATGCTGTTCAAACCCTGGGGACAAACCACCAATGGAAATGGTCCACAGTGACAATACTATCCTTTCAATTTACATTGTATGCTACTCCTGTAAAGTCACTTTTTTGGAGATATAGTCTTGTTTCCATGTATCTGGGAATCAATTCTTTTCCTTAAAATTGGCCATGCTTGTTCTATATCACTACATAAATAAACAGCAGAATAACACATAAATAACCACAAAAAAATCACCTTCATTTACAGCATTTAGCAGATGCTTTTATCTAAAGCGACCTCCATTCCCTAACTACAGGGGGCAGTCTCCCTGGAGCAATGGGGGTTAAGGGTCTTGCTCAGGAACCCAGTGGTGGTATGCTGAAGGTAGGATTCAAACCCATGCCCTCTTGGTCCAGAGGCAAGGATCCTACCCACTAGGCCACTACCATCCCAAAACATGTTTTGGACATGTTTTGACTGGTCTGTCCAGAGCCCACCCACAGTGTTCCTAACCTTAGCATTTTGATAAATTCAGCAATTTCAATTCCAACCCATCTAGTCTCAGTGACCAGCAGCACCACAGTCTAGCAAGGGACTGTTGTGTTCTGCACCTGAAACTCAGTGTTGCGTTTAGGGGTGTACCAGTCTGATACTCAGTAGAGATATCGGTCCAATACAGGGTAAAATCAGTTGGTTTGGATTTTAGAAAAACCAAAGAGAGATACACATATGAGGACACGGGTAACACGGACAAGAAGCAGGGCTGTATTCCAAACGGCTCCCTGCTCCCTACATAGTGCACTTAAAATACAGGCTTCTGCAGCCAAACATTCCAAAATGTATCCAACAAAGAGCTGCGGGAGATTCAGCCATCTGTGCAGAACTCCATAATGGACACACTGTGCACTATATAGGTATAAAAACTATTTTAGAACTTACACACCGCCCCCTAGCGGAAGGAGGGAGCCATTTCAGATTCTGACAGATGTGTTATTAAAAGATTAGTTGTTGAAGAGAGGGAAAAAGACATTAGATTTGTATTGGGATTGTATTGGCAGTTTGCAAAAAGTGGTACCGAACCACTCCTAGTTGTGTAGCAAATCCAAAAAAGTGTTCTGTAAAGGTTGACTACTCAAAGTAGCTACAAAAAACACAAGGGACACTAAATTAAATATTTTCTACCCAATTTAGTCATCTGATTTAACAGTAAAACAAGGAGATTTCAGTAGTCTTGTGTAAAATCTTTGATTTGGAAAATACGTGAATATGTGGCAAAGATTTTCTGTGAAATCTATCATTTTAAAAATATTCCCTTAACATCTGGAGTTATTCTCTATTATTAGGACTGGGGTTTGTAGCTGAAGACTTATTTATGATCTGTTTCATGAAAAACTAAGCTTTGTTTCTGACCTCCTGACCTCGGAGAGATTGAGTGATGCCTCCTGCAGAACACAGCTGAACTCCACACTGGTGTTCAGGGAAATGGTGAATAACCATGATGTTTCCCATGATGCTCAGCCTCAGGGATCAGACTTTCCATAGGAACAAGCACCACCACAACATCCCCGAGCCCAGCAGCAGGAAGGGCACTTCAGAAGCTCTTCTAAAGCAGCTCCTCTGCAGAAAGAGCCTCATTCATTGCTTCTTCACTGCAGGACAAAGGTTAAGCCTTTGGTGTCCAAATTTGGTCATGGAGTGTCCATTTCCAGCACAGTTCTCCTCAAACAAACTCACTAAACCTGGAGATGAACATGTGAGCTGAACCAGGTGTGTTTGAGCAGGTAGATCACCAACTCTGCTGGACACCAACCCTCCAGAACCAGATTTGCTTCTTCTGAGGTTGTGCACTGAAGCCTAGAGGCTAATGTTGCTAACATGTAATGAGAGTTTATGTAAATTAATTTAGCATGATGCTAACTACAGGCCTAAATTATCACACTCTCCTTAAAGCGAGGTGTAAAATCATGTCCAGTAGAGATTATGAGGTTTCTGACTCCATATGACTCAAAGATAGTAGAACTATGAAGCACAAACACAATTTGAGCTGTGAGACATTTGCTACTGTTTTTAGCTTTGGCTTAATACATATAAACAGTAACTTTAGTGTAGAAGGAAAAAACACTCTTAAATTTCAATGTAACTTAATCAGGTCACTGTTTTCCAGAGTGATTTTGGACCATTTCTGTTGGTCCAGTCATCATACAATGTTCACACAATGTAAAGGACAACTCAAGATTTTAAATTTGGCGAGAAAGTAAAACAGCAAAAACTGACAAGGTATTGACCAGACAGTGATGATCTGCAGGACAGGTTCCAGTTCCACCACAGGGCACTACATAGTTTACACTGAGTGAGGAAAAAAAGGGGTGTTAGTCTGACGTTTTGGCTAAATTATCACATCAAAGAATGATGGACAGATATCATTTTTCTCTCCAGATGTTTTGCTGAAGCACCAAGCGGCTGCAATATAGAACCATTTTTGTTAAGAGTGAATGCGTCTTGTCTGTAGTGTTACTTAAAGGTGCTGAAATAATAATCATTATAATAAGAAGAATGATGATGAAAAACATTATTATTATTATTATTATTAGTAGTAGTAGAAGTCATGTTATTAGATTTTTTTTCCTCACAGTGACGCAGCACTGGCTGTAATATCTCTCTGCTGAGAGATGACCCTCCATTTGTCCTTTTCTGCCCTTGCAGAGATTTTACAGACACAACCTCCCCTCCCCCATCCCCTCTCTAACACACACTCTCACACACACACATTCCACAGTCAGAACAGTGTGTATGGACCTGCGTCACCACTCGCTGAAGCTGCTGCTACATTCGCCCGGAACTCACACAACACTCTCTCCCCTTCGCCACCAATCTCCAGCCTAACGTCGCTACAAGAGACACAAACCCATCCAATTTGTACCGCACAAATTCCTCACACTTGCATGTTCAGTAATCAGACTCATTTATGTGGTTTATGACCAGGCACGACTCACTGTTATTAAACATGCACAGAATATTACTTTAGTACTGCCTTAGTACTCAGTACTACTTTAGTTTTTCAGTCCATGTTTACAGAAAACAGTGAGTCCTACAGTGTCTGAAACCACATAAGTGAGTCTGTTAGAGATTACTGAACACCTCCACTGTGTGAGATGGTTTAGCATGCAGTTAGCATGCTTATTGGTGAGCTACAAGCTTCCATTCTTGTTATAGACGTTAGCTCCCAAGTTAAAACTAAACACCTAAACCAAATGTGTTCTGGCTGATGGATTGTATTCAGTGTGAGTTAAATATCTGGCTGAGGGACATTGTGTAGTTAGGATGAAGTAGCTGCTCCAGCATCTCCTTATTGTCTCCTTAGCGAGGCGCTCGACGTCACTGAGCATTTTTTCCCCGCTCAAGGACAACTGTCTGTTTCTCCCTCACTTTCTTCTTTTTCTTCTTCCATACCTCATCTCTCAATCAGTCTGCCTCTCACACACTGATTTACACCATTCCACAGCACACTTTACAATTTTGTAGTAGTACTGTTTTTTTTTTTTTTTTTTTGAAAAATAGACACCCAGAACTTTTTCACAATCAAACTAATTTTGTGGTGGACCAAGAGTTCATGGGTTCGAATCCTACCTTCAGCATACCACCACTGGGTTCCTGAGCAAGACCCTTAACCCCAAGTTGCTCCAGGGAGACTGTCCCCTGTAGGTAGGGAATGGAAGTCGCTTTGGATAAAACGGTCTGCTAAATGCTGTAAATGTAATTCCTGAAGAAAATGATGACCCACCCACAATTACACTCGTAAATTCCATTTCACTCAGAAATACATCACTCACCCAGACAGAGAGGACAGTTATACTGAGTGATGGGGGAGAAGGAGGACCACCCTACCCACCCAGAGAGAGAGGACAGTTATACTGAGTGATGGGGAAGTAGGAGGACCACCCTACCCACCCAGAGAGAGAGGACAGTTATACTGAGTGATGGGGGAGAAGGAGGACCACCCTACCCACCCAGAGAGAGAGGACAGTTATACTGAGTGATGGGAGAGAAGGAGGACCACCCTACCCACCCAGAGAGAGAGGACAGTTATACTGAGTGATGCGGGAGAGGGAGGACAGTTATACTGAGTGATGGGGGAGAGGGAGGACCACCCTACGCACCCAGAGAGAGAGAGAGGACAGTTATACTGAGTGACAGGGGAGAGGGAGGACCACCCTACCCATCCAGAGCTATTCTACCAGGACTTGACAAGCCCAACATGTACACATAATCAGACCTGGTCTGAAGTTCCTGATAATAACATGCAATACTTTAGATTCAATAAACAGCTCCACACATTCATGTACATTTATAAACATAACTCTCCACCCAAAATGACAAATTGTCACATGCACTAGTCAGGTGACGCGCAAAGGTCACAGGAAATGAGCGCGTCACATAGTATATAAACAGGAAACA
>JBBIGA010118197.1:0-10000 GCA_037576975.1 Alestes dentex | reverse complement strand
ACCCTCTGCATTTATCCGGACTTGGGACCGGCACAAGGAATCACTGGCTTGTGACCTCTTATGGTTGCATTAAACACAAGAAAATAATAAGTTATTCCACAAGTTATCTACTGAAATCTGCAGGCAGCCTTTCACAAAGTTTGTAAAAAGCCTGTTTTTCTCCTTTGGACAATCTCGGTAACACACATATTAAGTCCATGGGTCTTTCATAGCAGTCCATTGTTGGCTTTTGCTAAAGCTCATTCAAAACATTCACTGAAACCTGTTTTACACTTCTTAATGTTCTCCTGTGTTCACTGTGTAGCAAACAGTTGACTGTTTCTATCCTTCAAGTTTCAAATTGGACATTTCAAATTTCCCTCTTGAGTTAAAACTTGTGAATGAGAGTGTATGGACAGATAATAATAATGATATTAATTGGTTTCTATTACTTAAGATTCCTTAGAACAATAGACACTGGTTCTTCACTGGATGTTCAGTGCAGCAAACAAGTCAATGTGACTGACTGGTTCGGTGACAACACGAAACCAAAAATAAATAAATAAATAAATAAAACCAACACCTACATTACCAGTCAAAAGTTTGGACCCACTTTCTCATTCAATGTTTTTTCTTTGTTTTTATTATTTTCTACATGGTAGATTAATATTGAAAACAAACAAAATGATGGAATAAATGGAATTCTGCAGTAAACAAAAAAAAAAAAAAGAATTAAACAAACCAGAATATGTTTTGTAATAAGGTAATGATGGACTGTTGTTCTTGCCATAATGTGGAGTAGAACCATAGTCGAATAGGATTACTAACTGTGTACCAACCCGACCATCACAACTGATGGTCCCAAACACATTAAGAAGACAAGAAATTCCACTAATGAACTCTTGATGAAGAAACACCTGTTAATTAAACACCATTCCAGGTCGATTCCTCATGAATCTGATTGAAAAAATGCCAAGAATGTGCAAAGCTGTCATCAGAGCAATAGGTGATGTTTTCAATATTAATCTACAATGTAGCCAATAATAAAAACAAAGCCATTGAATGATAGTGTATATAGACTGGTAGTGTATATTGTCTGTAATGTTTCAATGTTTCTTATGCTGCTTTTTTCTGAAACCTTATGAGAACATAAATGCATTATGTGTTTTGCACAGTGATGACTGAACAAATGATGAAGCCTTTGAATGATCCTGAAGAAGTTTCTCCAAAGCATAAACAGAAAACTGCATCCAAACAGAAAAAAATAAAATTTTTTGAACAATTTAAGAAATCCAAAAACATCCGTGATACTGCTGATGCTTTGTCAGGTAAGCTCTTCCAAAGCTAACTGCAATAGTAGAACTGTTGATGGCCATGAATGTATAGATGACTATAGAAACCAAACTAAGTTATAGGTTATAGACATATAAGGGTTATATTACTGCAATGCTAAAGGGATTAAAGTAGCTGAATAACTCATACATTCTACCTCTATACTGCTTCTCAGTTGGGTTGTAATCTACTTTTACAACAGTATTGTATGTTAGAAACAAGAATGTATCAGAGAGGTGTTGTTAATGCTAAGTATTTCCTGTTTTGTTAATGTGTTGCACCTTTTTCTCAGAGGAAACTGAAATGCCTAGAGCTGCCAGGGGCTCTAATTTAACAAAAGTGGTTGAACCAGTTTCAAAAGTCTTCAATGATTCTGGAATGGCTTCACCCATACCCATGCTCAGGAAAACAAAAGAACACAAACGCCACCAGAAGTCAAATGCAGCCCCAGGTAAATTGAACAACACACTCAAAAAGGTAAAATCTCTCAAAAAGATACAAGTTTTAATCGTTTTTCTCTTGTTTGCTTTACTAAGAAAGTGTCTCAGCTGTATTACAATGAAATACTGTGACTTATCAGATTTACTTTTTTGGTCAATACAGATTTGTTTAGATAAAACTCAACTTCGCTCCCTTTTTTATTTAAACCCTGTATGTTGCATTGCCACAGACCTGCCTTCTTTTGTCTGTGAGTCTTTCTTATATTCTTTGGTTAACCACCTAGTGTTGTTAAATATTACATATTTCTGCAAAATGTAATGCTCAATTATCATTTATTTGCTTCTATTCATTATATGATTTATTGTTTATATTTATTTTAGCCAAAGTCGTTCTCTTCTTGATTTATACATTCGTTTTTCCACTTTTCCTTGCAGAATGCAAGAAATATTCAGAAGAATTTATAGGTTGTATTGCATGCACAACATATGATCTACATTCATATTTCACATCTGGATATAGTAGTGGGTTTGTATTAACCTGCATAATGTGTAATTTGAAATTGTGAACAAAAAATGACAAATGGAAACACAGTTTAGGGGGACAAGTTTTAATGCAAGCATTAGGTGTTTTTTTCTTACAATTTGACGTAAGCAATATTTTGCAAAATATGGTCTGACTCTCGTGGGCATGATATGGCAGGTGCCATGATGGTCCTATTTTGTTGCATTTTGGATCTACATGACCTATAAAATTATTGCAGATGGTGACATCCCAGAAGTCCTTGATACGTGGCCACCATCAGGTATAAGGGGTTTACATTTCTGTTGCATCCATTTCATGCATCACATGCCCTTATTGCCTTCATGTTTAATTGCAGTGACAATCATGAGAATAGAAAACCCAGCTTTAATTGCATTACATCACTCAATGGAAACACAGACGCTTTGCAGTTCTATTTTGTTACTACGGGATATTAGCTTCAGAGGTTCTGTTGATATAGAATGGAATGCTTTCTTCCCTCTTTTCCCACTACATTTCTTGCCCCACTGGCTGCCGTACAAGAACAAAACATTATAGATCCACCCTCATGACTACATTTGACAGTATTCTTTTGTTACATGCTTCTCTTTTTTCTCCAAACATTCTTTGGAGATTCTAACCAAAGAATTTAATTTTGGTTTTATCGGATCACAGCTTTCATTTTAAAATGATTTATCTCCAATTTAAACTTGATCAATCTATGAACATCTTTTTTCGAACATTTTTCTTGGTTTTGGAGATTTTAGTTCTCTTGTAATGTTGTTTTGCACTATGAAAAATAATTACAAGCAAGAAGTGTTTAGATATCTTTTATAGCAATCTCTTATTTTGTACGAGTCAGTTATCTTTAGTTCCAGATCCTTTGTTAGCTTTTTAAATGAACCCACTGAGACCCCATTGCTGTTGAGAGTATGCACAATAACCTGATCCAGATTTGTCCATACCTGAATTGGATGAAGGCCAATTTCAATTTCAGTAAATAAATAGTGATCATGCAATTAAGCTGTTTTGTTATTTATTTTGTTTTTTTGTTTTTTTTCAACTTTGTGGGTCATGATTTTCTTTCAGAAGCTCAAGTAATTTTGGATTTCAAGCAGAATCTAGAACAGAATCTTCTGGCAGAAGCTGGCCAGCAACTTTTAGCATGGGAAGACCGCCTGTTCAGCTCAGAACCAACAGATCAGCAGGTTGTCCACACAGAGGGTGAGGTGGACAGATTGAAGGACAACTATGACATCCTTTTGCTGCGTGTGTGGATGGTCATCCACAGCTCCTTCAATAAAAAGAATCAGGAGACACTGAAAAGTGCTGTGACTGCTATACTTCAGGAGGAGGAACAAGACAGGTGGTGGAAGGAGACAACTGAAAAAGAGCCTCCGTACTGGAGGCCCATGGAGTGCCGAGAGACGCATGATTCAGCACTTCTGGAAGTGGTAAAGAAAAGGATACAGCAGGCATCTGTAGAGGAAAGTAGTTCAGACAAGTTGAAGAGAGAAGTCGATGAACTGAACAAGCTCATTCAGAATGACCTGATTTTTATAGTCAGAGAAGTGCAGGACTGTTACCCGCCAGAGTTTGACATCTGCAACACATATGCTCAGCTGTACCATCAAGCATTTTCTGCAAAACTTAGGCAACTGCCTCGTCTCAGCATCCCTATAGACGACTGCATCTTCATCCTGGGACAAGTTAGCAGCTATTCAAAGTAAGAAAATCAACAACAGTGTCTCATTGAAAAATCTCCTCCATACATTGAGCAGCACAGGTTTACATGTTTGACAACTGTTTTTCAACAGTGTGTTGCATCAGGAAGAACTTGAGTCACTCATAAACAGTGAAGCACTAGAACCTCTGTTACCAGAGGAGGATCTCAAGGCACTGGAGGAGCAATATCTTTCACACAAAGAGGTAGTATGGTGCCTCGACTTAAAATAATGTGAATGAGCTTTCAAAATAAAACGTGTAAATGTGTTATGTTCCACAAAATTTCCATATTAATCATTGTTCATATTGATATAGAGTGATTTTCTTTGCTGTTTGTAGGATGAAGTCAAGAGTTGGTTGTCCAATGTTCTTAAACTTGAAGAGGAAGCATGGAAGAATCAACCTAATCTCACTGATGGATACTTCTCCAGTCTTACCTTGGATGTTATACAAGTATGCGCAACAAGTTATATGCCACAAAGTGTCTTGCCTAGCCCCTGTGTAATGCTGATGTGTAAACCTCACATTTTACAGATTCTTGATGCGGCTATGAAACAGGCCACAAGTCTTTTGAGAAGCAAGAAAAAAGCTCAACGGATTCTATATGACCTCTCTGACTTCCTGATGAGGTAGTTTACTTAATCCTGCCACATTCACACAATGAATGCAATATGATTAAATACTGTGTAAATGTCAAGCCAAGAGAGTTGCCTGTTCAAAAATTTGTGGACAGGTCAGATTGCACAATGATTTGCATCAGTAATAATTGGTAAGTGGTCCAGACCTACTCACTCTCTCTCTCATTTTGTCAAACAAGATCCTCCTACAGCAGTAAAACAGACTACTTTGCTTTACCTCACTGGTCTCTTAATGGTAAGACAGGCCCAAACAGCATTTTGCAGACTTCAAAAAACTTAATTGTGTTTCCAAATGCAAATACTCTTTCAGCACTTACATTTTCCTTAAATAACATCTGCATTTCATGAATTGATCAAAGCTTCAAGCATAACAATCAGAAGATAACCTCAGCCTTATTTACGAAATCATTTTTCCTAACCAGTTGCACCACTAATCTGTGATTGTATTATATCTGTTATAGTTATTTGGTTATTCCGCTTGCATTACTACTGCTGTTATTGTCTTTTTTAAACTCTCTATTATCTTTATTCCTCTTGTTGCACTGAGCATGTTCATGACAAAAGTTCTTCTTATCTTATCTTAGTTAACTTGTAAAGTGTTGGACTATGCTTCTAAAACTGAGGACTCACAAGCTAACATTATGAGTTATGTTACTGTATGATGGCAGTTATGTTATTGTATAATGGTAAAAAGTAATGAATAAGCTGATATTTCCTTTTGACAGTTATAAGAAATCCATTGAAGAACTTCTCAAAAATCAACAAAACATCACTGAAATCCTGAAAGCCCATCTGGTTAACATCAGGAAACTAAGGTGAGACCCAGTTTTTGTTGTCTTGCTCCAGCTGTGGATTTGATGAACAGTAGTTAAAGTGAGGGTATACAGTAAACCCCCACTTAATGCAGGAGTTACGGTCCAAGAGCACCTGCATATAGTGAAAAAACGCGATGATGTGATGTAGTAAAACAAAATAAGGCTAAAATTGCCTATTTTTATAGTATGTACCCTAAATATTTTTATAGTACCCTAAAGATGCCCCCAAATATGCTCCCAAAACACTTCAGTTTCATTTTAAACTCAGCTTAATACCCTTAAAAAAAATGTAAAGGAAAACCCGTATCCGTACTGTTCCGTTTACACTGAACTCCCACAGTGCTAGAATGTAAATACCGATGTTAACCCTGTATAGACTGTACTGTAATTCATGCACGTGTGTTTTCTTTGGTGTAAGTAGGTAAATACAGTAAGAAATTAATTTAATTTACAATAATAAAAATACAGGGCTTTAAGAAGAACAAAGCAAAAGAAAACACCCCAAGACCATCCCAAGACGTGCTTACTTTGTGTTCTCTGGACAGTACCAAAACATTTATAGTTATTTTTTATATGGAAATGTAGCTGAATTTACGTTAATATTTCTGTTACAAAATTAGTAAATGATATTTTTCTTAATAATTTAGCACTAAAATGCATGAAAAATTGTGCCACGAAAAAAACTGTGACATGCGGGCCTCGTCTGCCACGCCCCCTCGTTCTTGTGCTGGGTTGTTTATGTTTGGGCGTGGTGCTTAGCAACCCAGCACAAGGACGAGGGGGTGTGGCGGGTGAGGCCCAGACGTCACAAAAGCAAAAAAAAAAAAAAAAATGTGGAGGATATCTGCAGTTTCCTCGTTAGTCCGGGGTTTCAGCGAACAATAATAGTTGGGTTCTCAGAAAAACTCCACCATGGACTGAAACCGTGACTGCTGATCCACGTTAAAGTGGGGGTTTACTGTATACACCTACACATAGAAATCACAAGCTTTCATACATGGTCCACTTCTTTCAGGGAACCGATTTCTGTTGGCATAAAATAAAACTTTAAGCTCAAAGTCTGTGTCACACTTCAGGGTCTTCAAAGTGCAAAGTTACAAAGAAGATAGGTACACTTTACAGTTTTTAAGATGATTGTTCATATAGATACAGAAACTCCATTTTCTGTCTAGCAGATAAGAGCATTAATGGATTAATTGATGTTCTGAATATTACTTCATAGAAAGACAAAAATCCCAAACATTTTTAAGTAGTTCCTGTTCTTTGTTAAAGACTAGCTCCAAACAAAAAGCTTAGCTTGCAAAAATATGGCTTTGTATTCACAGGGACTACATAGAGGAAAAAGAGAGCCTACCAAATGATATGAAGGCAGCCTGGCTGTCCACTGCAGCGGACCTCAGGCACTCCTGCCACAATTACTTCCTAAGCCCCATACACGATGAACTTAAGGTACATTAAAACCAAAGACCAGACCACGATGCATTCTCAAAGACATTTTCTCTGAAACAAACAACTAATTCACAACTAGCATTAATACTTTAGCTCTGATATTTGAGCTGGGTTTGGATCTGTTAACTCCATACCAGTATTATTCCTTCAGAATGCAGCCCTGGATAAAACAATGCTTACGCCTTCATCCAGTGGTTATTATTTCCACATATTCAGTAGCTTTATACAAAAACAAGTGGATCACAAATAAGAAAGTGGTCACCACCCCTACTCCCACACCTTTTCCAGGTAATTAACTTCTTCAGAAGTCCTTGATTGGGTGAATCACATGCATTAGTGGCAAAGGGGCAGCATGTTCGATGTTAGATGTTAAACTTTGCAGGAAAGTAGATCTCCAGGAGGAGGGTTGGTGACCACTGTGATAAAACAACAGTAACCAGGAACATCTTAATCATGACTTCAACATTTTTATATCGGTAGTGAGGTAGTAAAGGTAATTACTTGGTTTACCTGGCAGGTGATTTTTAAAGAAGTAAGAAGTAATCAATGATCAACACGTAAAGACAGCTCTTTAAGCATATTAAGGCAACTGAATTGATGTCAATGAAGGAAAATGGCACAAAGACCTACAGAATGTCTTGTTTACAAGACTGCGCAAAAAACAAGCTCAGTAGATTATTTAACAGATGATTAGGATTGTTGACAAGGCTAGCTTAGTTCCAACATTACCTCTCTATATGAACAAATACACTTATCAATTCACTAGCATTGCAATACTCAGCAGTAAGTACAGGTCAATTAGCATATCAGCTAATACGGCAACTAAACGGTCTCAACTGAAAACTTAAGCTAATGCAATATATCAATTATGGGTAAGCAATAACTTGTCGATGTATTATATTACTACTTTGAAAAAGTTATGATTTTCACTTTAGATCTTTTGACAGATTGTTGAGACAGAAGTTGTAACACGAGCCCACACTGATTATAGCAATACATTTTGAGCATACTTTATATTTAGCTTTGTCATCTGTCTTTGGAATGTGGATATCATACAGATATCATCTTTTTCTAATGTATCTACACAGGTGAATTACAGTAAGTTGTGGACTGCAGACTGGTTTTCAGACTATCCTGAAATTACAGAGGATCTAGAGAATAAACTGAATGAGAAGATTCATCCTCTAATGGACCTAGACTCTGCCTGCCTACAGGTCAGCATTACTACTGTAAAATTATTCACTAAATACATTTGTAGTATGTAAAATTTGTAGTAAAATTATTATAGTAGGTAAAATAATCACATTTTCAAAACATATTTTGCGTCTAACAGTGTTTAGCATTGTATTTTTGTGTGTATCTGTGTGTGTCTGTGTGTGTGTGGGTGTTGCTTTGTGTGTGTTTGTGTGTGTGTGTAGGAGCTGCTGAGTCAGCTGCATTTTGAGGTGATGATTGAATATGTGAGGAGGATGCTGAAGAGGAAACTGAAACTTAAAACCAAGAGTGAACAGGAGAAAGCTGCAAGTTTTCTGTGTGATGACAGCACTAGAATCAACACACTGTTTATTGAAAATGTTAGTAACAAAAACTACCTCCTAATTATTGCAATAATACGTATTTTACTTTGCATCACATCCATAAAAAATGCTGTATATTTCCCTGCATGACCTGGTCTAATTTACTGTGTTTATCACTGCACATCAACCAGATTGTTTTTAATGGACCTATTAAATTAGTGATGGCAAACCATGGGCCACAGTTTGGTGGTCTCCTGTCTCTAAATCCTTAGTAGATGTACTGCTGAGTTGAATCAGTTATATTTAAAAAGAAAATACTTAGGTTTTCATCTAAGTGGTGTTATATGCATAACAATCACCACCACACTGGAATTAGGCATCAAGAGTTTGTACTTGTGTCAATAGTATGATTGGCTATTTGCTCATTTGGCATTAATTTTACTACTCCACAAAAACTAGTCATGAATGTGGAAATGCTAGGCCTGTTTATGTAAAATACTCAAGACAAGATCTCCTGATGGTGAGCTACTGTTCTTAATGAAAAGGCAACCATAAGCATGACAAGAAGCATCTTAAAGCAGCTGTAATTGACATGGATTAAAATACAACAATTGCATTTCAGTACATACATTTAATACATTAATTTCACATTTTAGAGAGATACTGTGGTGTTGTCTGTGTGAAGAGGTCATCACTTTATTCCCACAGGGATCAGACAAGGTTTGGCTACGTGAAATCCTGCCTAGGGTTTCAGTAGTGCTGAAGGTGCAGGACTCAGATGCTCTTGTACTAGAGATATGTGCACTACTGAAAGACCACCCTGATCTCACGTGAGTTTTGTGCTTGAGATGATGTTTAAAGAGGTTCAGTAATAAATGTGATCACTGTGATCAACAGTTGGTCACATAATAAAAATGCTAGAACCGTAGTTGTGTGTAATTGTAGATACACAAATGGGCTTCTGTTTATCAGGGAAAGATTGATGGAGCTGTAGAAAATGAATGTGCTATATTTCTCTCACAATCAGTGATAACTCCACAAACTCAGCATTTTGCAATATTTAATAGCACACAAAGGAATAAGCTGGAAGTGTGGGTTAGCAAGCTAACCTTGTTTTCCTTTCCTTTGCATTACTTAAAAGGAAAAAGGAAACAACGAATGACACCTCTGTCAAGCTGCAATTACATTGCAAGGTGGATGGGCCATCTGGTATTTATAGTAGTATTTCAGCAGTTTGGAAAACAAAGACAAATCAAAAGACTTGTATTAAATGCATATTCATTCAGAGATAGGCAGTAACTAGTAACATTTACTTCATTAGAAGCGGCGTTGTGCCAGTTCACAGCTCAAAAATGAACTAGTTCACCTTCTGAGTTTTTTTGTTTGTTTTTTTAACATGTTCAATACAACGTCCTTCTATCTGAACCTCCTTCAATCTTCTCCTTCTATCTGTCATATGACTGAATAATCACAGACATAAGTTACATTAAAAACCAATTTTAAGGTTGAGATCTTACCACTTAAGCAACGCATCATGTTATGGTGAAAGTGGAAAAAATGAGGTGCAGGTATACTGTATATGGAA
>JBBIGA010118196.1:0-10001 GCA_037576975.1 Alestes dentex | reverse complement strand
CACACATGCACACATATACACACACACACACACACACCTCTCACTCGGGTCTCTCATTCCCCCCCAGGTGTTGTGACAAGCGTCTGTGGAGCAGTATTGATGTGAGCCGCTGTAAGTCGATCACCCCCCTGATGCTGAGTGGTATAATCCGCAGACAGCCGGTGTCTCTGGACCTCAGCTGGACCAACATCTCAAAGAAGCAGCTCAGCTGGCTGGTGAACCGGCTACCAGGTGGGTAAAGTCAATATATACTGTAGTGCTCCGCCGATGCCCACCTTTCCCCATCTTGCCCCCCTTCTCGCACCGCACTCCAGCTCTGGTGTCTCTGTGTAATGTGTGTGTGTGTGTGTGTTTGTAGGTCTACGGAAGCTGCAGTTGGCCGGTTGTTCCTGGGCGGCAGTTTCTGCTCTCTGTTCATCCTCCTGTCCGGTTCTGAGGAAGCTGGACTTGCAGTGGGTGGAGGGACTTAAAGACCAACAGATCACTGACCTTCTGTCACCGCCATCAGACTACAGACCAGGTAACACACACAACCTCTCACTGACCTTCCCTCACCACCCATAGACTACAGACCAGGTAACGCACACACACACACACACACACACACACACACACACACACCACCGTCAAACTACTCATCAGGTAACTAACCAATCACACACACACACACACACACACACACACACACACACATATACTGTGAGCCATGCCAACCATGGAGGACACAGGACAGACCACACAAGTCATGTAAAGGTGCTATGAACAGTGTAGTTTTTTTACAAAAGTTATGTTGAAAAATGCTGGGCTGGTAGCCCTCCCCTTGGGGCTGGCCTTCTTAGGTCTGTTGGCAGTGTAGCAGGATAGTACTCCGAGGAAGCTGGCTTTACACGTGGTTTGAAGGGGCTTGCTCTGGGCTGGAGTCTGCAGGGAGAGAAGAAGAAGAAGAAGATTAGAAGAAGATTCGTTATTCACATGCATAGTCATACAAGTACAACACACTTCCCATCCTGTTCCATCCAGGCCTTTTTATTCCTGCAACCTTCCTCGTTGACGGTGATCTGGAAATCTCAGCTGCATATCGTTCCAGGACGCTGCCCTCACTCTGTCTAATGCTGCAGTGGCTGTCCATGGTGCTGAATTGGCCCAGCGGAGGTGTGTGTTAGATGTGCTGCTTCTTTGTTCCCACCTCCACCTTGGCTGAGAAAGGAACTCCTGCCTCCTGATGCTGCTGCGCTGAGACTCTGACGTCACACTCACACACACACACACACACACACACACACACACACACACACAGGCACCACCAATAGACCAGGAAACACACACATTCCCAGATGTTTTTGATGTTTCAGACCTCGTTTCTACCCTTAAATAGTGTAATACTGCCCTCTAGTGAAGGAGTCAGGGAACCGCCTGAACATACAGAACCAATCAGACTTTGATTAAATGTTTGGTGAGAACTGAAGAACCTGGGTGGATTTTGTGATGCAGAATAATCTGTAAATTCAGCCTTAACTCTGTGATGTCCTCTGACCAGACCGTCCATGAATCCATGAGTGTTTATTGCTGTACTAATTTAATTTATTGTGTGTCTAAGACAAGGACAGTAAAGGCCTCTGTGAAAAGCTCTGTGTTCTCTCTGCCTGTGTGAAGCTCGGTGTTCTCTTTTCCCATGTGTGAAGCTCTGTGTTCTGTGTGTGTGTGTGTGTGTGTGTGTGTGTGTGTGTGTGCGCGTGTGTGTGGGCGCGCAGGTCAGCTGGACTGCAGCAGTAAACTGTGTAACGTTGAGGATTTGAGCCTGGCGGGTCTGGACATCACTGACCACGCCCTCCGCACCATCATCACACACCTGCCCTCCCTCTCCCGCCTGGACCTGAGCTACTGCAACCATGTCACCGACCACAGCATCAACATCATCACCGCAGCAGGAACCAGCAGCCGGGACACACTCACACACATCAACCTGTCAGGTACACTCACACACACACACACAGTATAACAGAATTAGCAGTAAGCGTGTTGGAGGCTAGGGGAGCCGTTCAGGCTGGCCTGTGATGGGACTACTAAGGAGACATTTACAAATGAGTTTTAAAGATCCAGTAACATAAACAGCCTCTTTAATTCAGAGGGATGAAGAGAGGATGGAGAATGGGTGGGAAGACAAGTAGAGCTGAAATGAAACGAAAAGTGAAGTTCAAAGAAAGTAATTACACACATATGGGGCACTAAATCTTGTCTCTGGTATAAATACTGAATTGTTTCTAATCTAAATCTTGTCTCTGGTATAAATACTGAATTGTTTCTAAAACAATTAAAGTAGAGCTTATTTTCAAAACAGACAAAGTACATGTAGTAATGTATAAATACTGTTTATGCACATATGCACATATACACATAGTATATATGAGTATTATATATGAATAGTAATGAACATGTATACTGGTATATAATGTATATGTGTATAATAGTGTATGAGTGTAATAAATAATATGTATAAAATAACAGAAATGTGCATTAGGTGTATAATAATTTGTGTGTGTGTGTGTGTGTGTGTGTGTGTGTGTGTGTGTGTGTTCAGTTTGTCACAGGGTGACTGACCTGTCTCTGGTGTATTTTAAGCGCTGTGGGAGTATCAGCTGTATTGATCTGCGCTCCTGTAGGCAGGTGACCCGTCAAGCCTGCGAGCGCTTCGTCGCCGAGATGTCCGTCAGCGTCCAGTTCGCTCTGACCGAGGACAAACTGCTGACCCGACTCAGCTAGCCTTCGCCGAGGGTGGTTATCCTGCCTGACGGCTGGGCGGGCCGCGATGGGGACTGTCGCCCACCTGTTCGTGTTTACTGAGCGCAGAGCTTCATCCTGCCTGGCAACGCAGAGCCGTTACGTCCTTTATAGAGACTCTGTTTGTTTACGACTGAAACATTGACAGTTTTGTGTTATGAGGCGAGGGATCGTCACTGAAGAGTAATTTTTGTATCAGAAAGTATTTTGTTTTTTATGTGCACTTTTAAATGCACTCCTGCCCAGCTCTCCGCCTGTAACGTTCTGTCTCTCTGCCCGGTTCCACCTCGGGTTCTGCTCCGGGTTCTGCTCTTCCAGCTTCCCGTCAGTGTTCTGTCATTCCTGTAGGTGTGGTTTGGGTTCCTGAGTTACAGGTGAATAATCTGCTCTGTAGAACTGCATCACTGTCAGCTCTGATGTAGAAAGGAAAAAAAACCCCATAAATAGTTATTTTTCCTACAGTGGGTGCTTTTCCTTCTTTGTTAAACAGTTCAGCAAAAAATACATCTCCCGAGTTCCACCTTGGTCTCAGAGCAGTCCAGCATGTGGGCAGCTGTGTTTTTTTAAACACGTACCGTTTAAAAAAAAAAACCACTTTGTCATCTCAACCATATACATTAAACAGAAATGTGGAAACTCAGGGTACACAGATTTACACACACACAAAATAACAACACAGTGCAAACAGGCAGCGAGTTAGTCTGGAGACGTCAAGCGATTGGCTGAGTATCTGAGAGGCATCAGTGATGAAGAAGAGGCGAATCTCCTAATGTTATAAAGAACTAACCTGGAAGTTCAGGCAAGATTATGAATGTCTGCACTCGGAACCGTCCTGGCCCACTGTTCCCACCCTCCACCCCAACAATCATCTTTAATACTCAAAAACCTGATTATTATCATTGTTCATCGTTCAAGGCACTCAAGGACACTTTACAGACAGGTAAACTTAAAATTAAAATGGCAAAAGAAGACAGAATAAATAAATAAACATATATAACATCACATGAGTGTAAGAATAAAAATGAGTGCAGTCCAGAGACAAGATAAAGAGAGTAAGCAAGTCTGAACAGGTGAGTTTTAAAGTCGGATTTCTTGACGAAGGGAGATCCAGAGACGGGGGCAGAAGAGCTAAAGGATCTAAATCCCATGGTGGACAAATGAGCAGAAAGTGTAGTGTGCGGGAGGGAGTGTGGATCTGTTAGAGGGCAGAAAGGTATGAGGGTGCCAGGTTGTAAAGAGCTTTAAATGTTAAAAGCAAAATCTTAAAATCAACTTGATATTTAACTGGAAACCAGTGAAGGTTGATAGGTCTGTAGTGATGTGTTCAGTGGAGGAGGTTCTGGTAATTACATCTGTACCAACTGAAGTTTATACAGAAGCTTGTGATGGAGACCAGCCAATTGAGACTTGTAATTTGTGATGTTACCAAGGCATGTACAAGGATAGAGTTACTGTTGGGGGTGAGGAAAGGACAAAGATGATATATATAATGAAGGTTAAAATATGCAGACTGGGTCATTTTATTAATGTGTGCTTTGAAGGTCAGAGAGGGGTCAAATTGTCAAGGAATAACTGGCAATTTTGGCAATTTTGTACCTATACTGAGGACCCCAGTTTCATCAAGAAAACCAAGTCATACCTAAACACCTTTCAGTGCCAATCACACCTGAAACACATTTCACCACCGGTTACACCTAAACACCTTTCACCACCAGATACACCTAAAACACCTTTCACTATTAGTCGACCAGCAGAACCTGAAAAATTGACATTTTAGTCCCCCAACATTTATTCAACTCTGTTATCTGAACACACAAACCATACCTGAACATCACACATCAACGTGACTAACAAGAATTTCATCACTGGAAGGTCCTGAAGATCTGGAAAGAAGAAAAAGTGATTCTTTCCTCTTTATTTTCAGTGAAGGGGTGAGACTGACTGACGGGTCACTTTGAAAGCACCACCCTGTTTCTAAAATTATAGACATATTGTAATTTTTTCTTATTGAAAGTAAACAATAATTCACTAAAAACATATTAGAATGCCCCGATTGTCCTCATGCCGTTAGCATAGCCACGGTGCGTGTATTTGACCAATTCTGTGTTAAAAACAGAACCCTGTTATGAAAGCCATGGTTCTCCTCATAAGAGAACCCTGTAGAACATGTTACATCCTGAGATGTTAACACAGTTTCTGAAGATTTCCCAAAATTTAATGTTAAAAATGAATCATGAATAGTTTAAGGATTAGAAGGGCCTCTTCAGTCTCACCTTGGAGTTACAGGGCCAACCCTGCTGGTGGCTGGTCTTATGAGGCCTGTGATGGTCTGATGGTCTCTGATGTACTCAGAAGGTCTTTGATGGTCTCTGGTGGTGGACAGGCTGGACATCCTGCTGGAGAAACATCTCCTTTTCTAGTAGCTTCTGGCTAACTTTTTTTTCAGCAGAATAGTATGATTATTGTTAGCTTATTGTTGTCTTTGAGATGAAACACTTGCAGGGCATTCTGACTCCATCACTTTCAGAAACCTCACTTCAGCAGAAAGATCTGACCTACTCACGTTTAGCGTATAAATCGCTTTCTATGAGGCTAATGTATCTAATGGAACATTATATTAGCAGTTAGCACTGGTATGTATAAACATGGGCCGTTTCTCCACACATTTACATTTACGGCATTTAGCTGACACTCTGATCCAGAGCGACGTACATCAGTGCTCAAGTAGTCCACGTCTGTATCTTAGACCTGTAAAGCTAAACGCATTCTCATGTTCCTGCAAGTGAACTTATCAAGAACATTCAGGTCCATTCTTCATGTTGCTGTTATGGAGAAACACTCATGGGCTGAAGATTGTTAGTATATCATCGTTCTGTCTGTTCTTTTTCTGGTTTCTATGATCCAGCCTGTCAGGCCTCACACAGGAAGAGCTCACTGCTCACAGCAGTCTTTTCTTTATCTGATCAGAAATAAATCATCATCTTAGTTGGAGATTATTGAAGTCTGACTTGTTTCTCTGAAACCCTCCTTTAGATAATCAGGAGCAAAAGAAAAAAATCAACTTAAGACAGAAGTTCTTCTGCTGTTCTCATCGGTTCCTCAGTTTTCTTCTCTTTAACATTATTATGGATCCCAGAACTGTCTGACTTTGGTAGATTTGACACATCTCTGAGACAATTTTCAGATCTTGTTCAGACTCATTTTCTTTTGGATCTGGTTTATCTGAAGATCTGAGACAAATAAAAATCAGAGCAGTGAGAAAAAGAAACTTCATTTTAAGATCGTAAATCGAGAAAAGAAATCATGGTTTAGAGTTCAGACTCTTCAGGAAGGAAATGAGAGAAAACCCTTTTTTTGTTAGTTCAAGGTACCATATTTTATTAAATTTATTAAATCATCTTTGATATTACCAAAATAAAAAGTTCTAAAATACAAAGACCACGCCCCCAAACCCTTTCTGTGGTTAATGTTTGTTCTGTGTATTCTTTTTGTTTGTAATGTGTTTGTTATTCGTGCTGTTCGCCTCCTACTACTGACATCTTTTAGAAATAGCAGCATTAAACACACACACACACACACACACACACACACACACACACACACGCACGCACAGGTCATTCCACACTGACTCTCCTGGGGTTGATGGTCACACCATGGGCTTAAACTGAAATATTATATTTGTTTTGGTGAAACTCATTTCGCACATTTTAAAAACTCACATTTTTAAATTTTACTCCATAATCATCACCATCATCATCATCACTTCCACATAACATCCTTTAAAACAGATCTGTAGTCACACTGATCTTGCATTCAGAAATTCTAATTTGATTTGATTTAAATGTAGTAATTTTACCTAAAACCTGAAAAAAAAAAAAAAAAAAACACTGAAAGATCACATTTCAAAATGAAATACTGAAGTCTAAACCAGGGCCTCAACATCCTGGGGTGAGATTATTATACATTATATATATTTATATCGATGATGATAAAGTAAATGGGTGAAAGGTGAACATTACTGTCGATAAATTCAGTATTAATAATAAATACATAATTGCATGGTTGAAATTTTGCAATTAAATCCATACTTTTTTCTTTTAATTTCTTTAATAGTCTTCATCACCTGTGCAGGTAAACTAGTGTGGAGTCAATGTTTGGCGAGGGCAGTGTCTGTGGGCTGTAGGGTGCGGTGAAGGGGGGGGGGGGGTCTTATTCTTGGGTTTAGAGCAATAATTAAAAAAAACCCCAAATGATTTTGATCAACCCTGAGCAGAGTTCACATCCTCTACACACGAGCACCTGCGTCCACTCTGCTGAATATAGTCCTCAAATAGATAAATTATTTATCATCACAAACATCCACATGTTCATCAAAAACCGTGGTTTACTGTACACTGAGTTTACATACCGTTTCTACGGCAACACACAGGTATGAGAGTGACGAGTGTGATACAGGATTATGCGACAGGTTTTCTCTTTACTACGCTGAAAATATAAACATATTAAAAACACATTCACCAGTAAACAAAATAAACCCCAAACGAACTGAAGAAAAATCCCCAAACAGAACCTCAGAACTTCACGGCGCTCCAGAACCAGAACAAAGCAACTTCTCTTAAACAGAAATGTGTAAGAAACGAGCTTGTCCTCATCAGTTCTGCTCCTCGAGAACCCTCAGATGTTCCCCCTTCCAGCACATCTGGACCACTGCTGGAGACGCTCTACTGAAGGTATGACACCAGAGGGAGCTCCAGAGATGACAAGTTGAACGGGGTCTGTAGAACTTTGGGCCAAATTATAATTTCAGTTAGAGCTGCACAATTCATAGTCATAGTCATCATGGCAATATCAGTCTCTGCATACTGAGATCCCAGAAGGCCACAATATGCAAATGAGCCTCTAACCACTCTTGCAGGGCGACCAGCCACAGCTCCAGGTTGAGTTACTAGGTGTTCTGTTGAATCGAGGTCTTCATGCAATAAAAGTCTTATTTTTAACCGTTAAAGGTGTTGGTGTCCATTAATGGGTGGAGCTAAACAGCTGTAGCCAAAATAAGGAGATATATTTAAATGTGCTGGCTTTGTGACATCACAAAAAACTGTTTCCATACATGGACTGTATGTATGAGGGGAGCAAATTAACCATTTGAAACAATATTTAAAGACCAAGTCTTTTTAATTCCAGGAAAGTGATTATTTGGGGCCTTTAATATCTTGAAAGGCGTCACAATCGCAACATGTAGCAATTTTGCCCAAACTATGAAATTTAGTTTTCATAGTTTTTTTGTGGACAAATTTCTTTTGTCTCATCACAGAACACTGAGAAACACCTGAAGTGTGACATCACACAGGTACAGGAGCTTCTGAAAGTGACATGCAGTCTCAGGAGGAATGTTCTGAACACACACCAGCAGGTGGCGCCATTTAGTCCCTTTATTTACACCAGAGTGAACAGATGGGGGCGGAGCCATTACCTGGAGCAGGTGTACAGTGTGGAACATCTGAGGAGCCCGACTGGAACAGAGAGCACTGTTTTACCAGGACAGAGAAAAAAACTAACAAAAAAAAACCCCCAAACAAACTTAAGACCAGACAGATCAGACCAAGACAAACTGGACAGATCAAAGAAAAATTTCAGAGGAAAAAAAGACAAAATGTCCCCCCGTCCTCAAAATCAGTCCATCCGCAGACGCATTCGGCGTCTGAAGTTCGGCTTCTTCAGATCTACGAGGCAGAAGAACACACCTGGAGACGACCTTAAACATCAGAATTTCCCTCTAAATACTTTATCATCACTTTATCATTCTTTGTTTTTTTACATTTAAACTCTGTCTTTATTGTTCTTTTGTGTTTATGAAGCACTCTGAAATGCCTTCAAGCATAAAAAGGTTCTACAGGAGTTCTGCTTGTCCCAGAACCCCTCCAACCAACTCACTTCTCCTCCATCTCCTCCTCCTTCTCTCCTCCACTCGTTTGTATTCTCCTCCTCTCCTTCACTCCTCCGCACAGACACATGTCCAGCTCCTTGTCTTTCAGCGTCCACTCTCATCTCCAGTGGGATCTACAGCACGGTCTGGCTCATCACTGGCTGAACACCATCGCCCCCCCTAGTCTGAGCTCCGCTGGACTGGTTTAGAGTTGAGGCCTTGAGAGGAAGGTATCAGCTCTTTCAACGTCAGTACCATCGAAGCACTGTATATTTCAAGGGGAAAAATGAACCAAGTCCATATGCAATTCAGGAATATTCGCTAGAGGGCAGTGATGTTCTTCCTTGCAATTGATTTGCTATGCAACTTTTTCACTGGCCGATTTCTCAAAACAACAGAAACTGGACTTGGTCCACTCTTCCCCTAAAGGCCTCAGTTTGTCCTTAATACTCTTAATCACCCCCCATTCCCCCTAACACCCCCCCAACCATTAGCTCACATGTTCACAGTTATGAGACTAATGCTAACTTCACCCCACCAGTCGATGTCGCATACACGCTGCAGAACACTGAGGACAGTGTGTGGTGTTTTAGCACTGTGCCAATTGGTGGCTTACCATTGCCCAGACACTATTGAGAGCACCAGCGCCCCCTACTGTGAGTTTGTACACACTTAAACCCTCCTGTGTTAACTCACGTTATAAGACCAAGCGAGACTTCACACCCCACCAATTAGCATGACGCTAACTGCACGCCACACACACACTGCAGTGTTTGAGGTGTGATACTAATCAGTGGGGTATAAGCTTCTACTGCCTGTTAGCTACATTAGCCTCGTAGCTCCAGTGCTAAAGCTTCAGAAGCCGAACAGTCTGGGCTACATTTGGGGATTCGTTTGTTTTTGTACAGAACTTTCGCTGTAAGGAGGTCAGTCGCTACATAACGGCCTCGGTAGATCCACTGGTGTACGGAAGTCTCTCTCGGGTTGCAGCTCCGTTTACAGTAGTGTGTGAGGTTGTGTGTATGTGTGTGTGTCCACTCCTGACCAGACAGGCGCTTGTCCTGTTTGCAGCACTGGTGGG
Source organism: Alestes dentex (assembly GCA_037576975.1). Taxonomy (NCBI): domain Eukaryota; kingdom Metazoa; phylum Chordata; class Actinopteri; order Characiformes; family Alestidae; genus Alestes; species Alestes dentex. The sequence goes on along the minus strand of JBBIGA010118196.1, from coordinate 216 downwards.
TTTGGAAGCTTCAGTACTGAACACCAGCCTGTTCAGTACCAGAGGCTGGCAAATCACTTCAGCTCATCAGACGTGTTTTTAAACCACTGGAACACACTTACCCTAGGTGAGGACATACACACACTCACACACGCGCGCACACACACACACACACACACACACACACACTAATGCTATGCTAATGTTAATGCTAGTGCTATGCTAATGGTAGCGCTA